>JACDNR010000947.1:0-11650 GCA_013421045.1 Propylea japonica | reverse complement strand
TAATTCAAAAGTTATGAGAAATTGAACATTTTGGTGAATACATGAACCACCCTGTATCTCGATTATGGAGTTGATTAGACCTATCATATATGGATTTTTCAGACTCGTCAAGGGTTCTCTAGCTCAAGTTACCGTATGTTCATTTACCAATGGAACACCCTGTATATTTATGTATCATAGGCTTAGACATTCCTTGTTTAATGTAAGTGTTACTGTCCTGTTTTTCTGGAAGGAAGTATCTAGGGCGAGATCATTTTTGCTATCTCAGCATATTGAACCCGGTTTCTGAAACACTGATCAAACCGAATGTCAACTGACACTACATTCAACTTGACATAGATGTTAAATCATTGTGAGTTGCGTAAGCATGTTTAGCGCAAAACTAATCTAAGTTCATTTGGATTTGACACAAAGTTGCCTTGTTGCGAGACTATCGAACATAGATTCTGGAAAATAATTATATTCTGTTAAAAAGTTGTCAATATCTAAATCACATTGCAGTTCTACTCGTAGGTTGTATCGTTATGAATTGTATCACCTTTGATGGAGTCTTTTCACAGAGTTCTTAATGAACGTTGAAGTGATTTAACTAATGATGATCTGACCGATATGTTTTCAGTTCTAGAAATATTCAAAATATCTTCTGGGAGTTATCTTCGATATCAAACTCCTTTGTCCTCATTATGACTCAATGCCAAATTGTGCAGCCCGCAACATGCAATTATTACGTCCATTGCTGTCTTGCCATGGACAAACAAGGAAAAAGTCTCTTCAAGACACCAAAGCACCTCTCCACAGTATTCCTCGTTCTTATCTGAGCTCGGTTATAGCTTGCTCACCTGGTGTTGATGGCCTCAGAATGTGTCAACAAATATGGCGACAAGGGTAGCCACTGTCCCCCAATAGAAAATCACTGTCAAACAAACCACTTTCAGCTCGAATATGGGAATCATTTATAATGTTGTATCATGCACCAAGCCTGGCCATCTACAAATCACATCTAATATTTCAAATTGGCATCTCATATGGCTTGAACATTCAAAGAAAAGTAGCCCTTTCTGTTCCTAAAAAGCTCAGCTCGTGGACCACCAGGTGACTGTATTTTGATGTGTGTACAATCTACTGCTCCAATCAAATTGGGAAATGAACTTATACTATAAAATTCGGATTTAATCCCATTGCGCTCTGTCTCTATCCTATAGGAATTGATATCAACTGGGGTCGTAGTTCAGCAATGACTGCAGATATGCCTTTCTAGAAAAAAGGTTACCTATTATACTATAATCACTTTTATACATACCGATAAATTTAATTAATTTTTCCTCAGAAACCACGTTGATACCGTACATAAACAATATATCTAGCAAGTTAATTCGCCGAATAACACGATTCTTGACCAACCGTCTGACATTAGTTTGATCTCTTAAATAAATTGCAATCAAGAAACTGAGAATGACGCTTAACGTGAAATATTTGATCACTGTGCTAGTTGACTTTGATCAAATCAAAATAGATAACCTTCTTTGTGCAACTGACCATAGATTTGACAGCTGATCAGTTGATTTCTGCATTGATCGGCCTTTCAGAAACCGGATGTTAGTCAAGCGAAATTTCTGTATGTAAAAATGGAATTACTGCATTCATTATTAGTCAGATCTTCACCAATGAACTTGCTTCCCAAATAAAACTTGTCTCTCAAAGACGTAATTCGAGAGTGGAAAATTATAATATATATAATCAATTTTCTACAGAGGTGTTCAACTTCGACTGTCCAAGGTGAATGAAACGGAAGGTCTGACCCATCCCCGTTACGCAGATCCAGACGACTGTCAATTCTTTTATGTTTGCATCAATGGGAACACACCCAGAAGGAGCGGATGTAAACTTGGTCAAGCCTTCGATGATGTGACCAAGAAATGCGAATGGGCCAGAAAATTCCTGAATGGTAAATAATCACTATCGATAAATTTATAAATTTCAGCTTTTAATTTATTTCTAGGTACAGTTATCATATAAAGTGAAACTTCCCTATAACGAGAGCGCTTAATACGCAAGAAAAATTCGTTATACAGAAAATTTTGTTTCTATGGTCAGCAATGTCGCGGTCGATAAATTTGAGTTTATCATTCAAACTAAGCACTTCTTTTAGATTTTCGCACAACTTTCAGACTAACGTAATGGTTATATTCAAAACCAAGCAGGCAGGGGTGTATTTAAAAGTGTTTCAGAATGATTTAGTTTGAGGTCGGGGTTTATTACGTACGTCCGGAAAATTTCGGAAAAAACCCACCCTTATACCTTCTTACCAATACCCATTCAAAGATTGATGTTCTTTGAATATTCGTTATAGAGATAATTTACTTCGTTTAGAGTGTGTTCAACATGGAATAAGGATTCAAGGTGCAATGTTGTACGAAATTCGTTATATAGAGAAATTCGTTATAGAGACGTTCGTTATAGAGGAGTTCCACTGTAGTTCGAATATGTGCAAGTTATTCTCGACATTTAAGCGAAAAATTGTTCCTAACTCTATATTTGTTCACCTGATAGAGCGCAAACTACTACACCATTTTCAAGGTATTTCAGGAAAGCGTCAATGGTATTTCAGAAAGCGTCAATTGTATTTCAGATTAGTCAATTGTATTCAGAAAGCGTCAATTGTATTTCAAATTACACCATTTCCAAGTGTATTTCAGAAAGCGTCAATTGTATTCAGAATAGTCAATTGTATTTCAGAAAGCGTCATTGTATTTCAGATTAGTCAATTGTATTCAGAGAGCGTCACTTGTATTTGAGATTAATCAATTGTATTTCAGAAAGCGTCGATTGTATTTCAGATTATATCATATGTATTCAGAACCCGTCATTTGTAATTAAGAATAGGAATATTATTTTAATTTCCAAATATCACAATTATCTCGATTTCAGTGTGGTCTTGGGACTGAGGAGGATAAACCGTATTTGAAATGAAACAATTCTGCTATATGTAAATGTGTGTACCTATAAAATTGAATTTCGAGTGATCATTCCGAAATACAATTGACGATTTCTGAAATTGAATTGACTGATCTGATTACAAGTGATGTTTTCTGAAATGCAATTGATGATTTCTGATATACAATTGACTGATCTGAAATAACAATTGACGCTTCTGAAATACAATTGACTAATCTGAAATACAATTGACGCTTTCTGAAATACAATCGACGCTTTCTGAAATACACTTGGAAATGGTGTAGAATGATGTAAAAATCTGTGAACGATTCGCGGATATACAGGGTCTCTATGGACTATGTATGATTGCAATGCGCATGTGGCTTTGGATTATTCTTGTTCTGTCGCTTCCTATGCGGAGTCAAACATTTAGCATTCCAACCACGGAATTTTTTGACCGTCTTACCTATAGAAATATACTATAATATAGTGTATTTCTATGGCCTAACCTATGAAACAGTGTGATAGTTTTATGTTCTGTGGTTTAAAATAGTTTGGTACCCTTATTCTGTAGCGGCAAAGAATACTTCGAAGCCAACTACGCTGTTACAATATTTTATAAAGACCCTGTACGTCTTGCTACTTCTTTAAGGTTCATGCATTGGAGCTAGGTGTTCGCGAGGATAACGAGTGATGTCGTTTTCTGTTCATATTCAGCTTTTCTGCATAGTGATGAGCAAAATAGTTATTTAATCAACTAGGTTATTGAAGACAGCGACTAATGGTTAGGATAATAGTTCGAACTACCGTTGTCTGACAACGAATATTATTATCCTTAGTAGAGTGCTATTTTCCTATTTAATTCCTACGTCGGTTCGAGTCCCAACTGAGTTTCACCGGATTTTTTATAAATTCATCTAGAATGTTTATAAATACCAAAAATTTAATAATTTTCACTACAGAAGTCAGAATAACTTATTTTTATTATTTTAGAGGTCTGAACGGAACATTCGAATGACTGTAGTAGAAAAACCGTTGGATATTTTACAATTCTGCTTTCATATTCGTGATTGATAATTGAAAAAGTACAACTGTACAGAATTTCATCCATTTCGGGTGAATTTTCTTTATCGGTGTAGACATGTAAAATAAGTTGTGTTCGATATTTGAAAGAATAATTTCACAGGAATTCTTAAAATATTGTGTTCTTTCATAAAATAAAATTCAATTCGACAACCGAAAAAAAATTAGAAACATTGCAGGTTTTCCGCCATTTTGTAATTTTTTTTTTCGGAGTTCGTCAACTTTTCCGAATATATGACCCAAAAATACTGATATTTAACTAAAAACCGTTACTTTAAGTGTTATATATAACTAACCACACCCATAAGAATCTTGCTCAAAAATGACGTTTAACACTCTGTATCTCACTTATGCTTCGAAAACGCTATTGTATAAGGCTAAAATGATTCTCCGGGTGTCATCTACACGAATATATATGTTTGTCCAGTTTATGATGAAATACCCTGTTCAAATGCAAATTTAAATGAAAATTCTCAATTTGTTGCTATGATAACTTACTCGCATCCTTTTGATTTTAGTGCTGACTGGTACAAAGGTAGATTAACTGATGCAGAACTTGACGCTCTAGAAAATCCACCCACTCCCAAGCCACGACCAGTCAAAGAGAGCAGAAGGAAGCCTTCAAGACCTCCACGACAGCAACTGCGTATAGTTGAACAAGAAGACGTGCAATAATAATAACTCATTGAGTTATTTTTATAAAAAACTGATAAAATGTTGATAATTATAGTGTATTGACTAATTAAGCTGATGGATTCTCCAACACATTATAAGTTAATAAATAGGCTATTAAACAAATTACAACAAAAACCTTCTTTGGTATTAATATAATATAAAGACTGTAATATAAAAATCACAACATCACAACAATTACATATCCATAATATAAAAAAAATCGAAGATAAAGCTACATTTATAAATGAAAAATCAGAATTCAAATATTTCACATCAAACAACAAATTCATACTAAAGAAAAGTAAGGAAGAGGACAATGATAAAAACGAGACATCTGTAGTGTAAATTTTGATATGCGGTTCATCTTCACTGCGAAGTATGAATCATTTCAATCGGACATCAAAAAGGCCGAGAAATTTCGATTTATCTTTAATGGAAACAATCTGGTGTTTTTCAAGAGTTTTTTTCGAATGATTCGATTTATCAGAAAGACATGCACATTTTTTTAATATATGCTTATTCAGCAAAATTTACATTCTATGATTGATTCTATATTGTTAACAAAATTAAAAGCAGTTTCGAGAGATGATTCGAAATGAATAAAACGAAGTATCAATAATTACGATCGGACATCAAGAAGCCGAGAAATTCCGATTCATCTTTGATGGGAAAAATCTCAAATTTTTCAAGTCTGTTCTTTGAATGATTCGATTTATTTGGAAGACGATCGCACTTTTGAAAATATTTTCTATGCAGATTCAACAGTCGATTTGAGTTGAATGAAGCGAAGTATCAATTATCTCAATCAGACATCAAAAAGCCGAGAAATTTTTATGTATCTCTGATGAGAAAATCTCCAATCTTTCAAGTCTGTTCTTTGAATAATTCGATGTATTGAGAAGACGATGGCACGTATAAAGATATTTCCTATGCAGTTTTGAAAGTTGATTTAAGTTGAATAAGACAAAGTATCAATCATTTCAGAAATGAAAATTAACGCGTTAATAGGAACGCAGGTATAATATAAACAATGAAAGCAGAGAATAATATTGATTGATTAAAATCAACCAATATTAAACCCATACTTCGGAACTAATCCAGTCAACGTACAAAGAACATGCATGTTGGTAATATCAAACGGAGCATCCATAGATAGCTATTCCGCCCTATTTGGGGCTCTTCAGTATGGAGGAGCTCCGTCTGAAAGGCATTCTAGGTTCCTTTATTTGAAGAAATGTCGCCTAGCGTGAGAATAACAGAACCAAGACGCCATCTCTTGGGATCCTTACGAACACCTACCTGTTATTCTCAGAGCTAGGCAACGTTTCTTCAAATAAGGGAACCTAGAATGCCTTTCAGACGGAGCTCCTCCATACTGAAGAGCCCCAAATAGGGCGGAATAGCTATCTATGGATGCTCCGTTTGATATAACCAACATGCATGTTCTTTGTACGTTCACGGGATTAGTTCCGAAGTATGGTTTTAATATTGGTTGATTTTATTCAATTATTATTTTCTCTGCTTTCATTGTTTATATTATACCTGCGTTCCTATTAACGCGTTAATTTTCATTTCTTACTATTATCACCACGTCTGGTTTATGACGATAATCGAGCGTTTCCACTTCATCGGCTGAAGGTTAAGTCCACAGCCGGTCTACCACCAGTCTGTATGAAAAAAGAGGAACATCTCGCACTTCGTTCAGAGTTCATGCATCGGAGGTAGGTGTTCGTAAGGATCCCAAGAGATGGCGTCTTGATGCTGTTATTCTCAGAGCTAGGCGACATTCCTTCAAATAAGGGAACCTAGAATCCTTTCAGACAGAGCTCCTCCATACTGAAGAGCCCCAAATAGGGCGAAATAGCTATCTATAGATGCTCCGTTTGATATTACCACCAAGCGTGTTCTTTGTACGTTGGAGGGATTAGTTCCGAAGTATAATAATATAATAATAATAAGTTTATTCAAGAAATCTTTACAAGGCAATAATCACGTTTAAAATCTGAACATCATTGAACAAACGAGGTCGATAAGTGATTGAACACTTGTTTCGACAACAAAAATACATAAAAAATTATCGCAAATACAATAAATAAGAATATACACAAATGAGATGAAGTAACTAAGTTACACAAAATTTCATCCAGTTAACAAAGCACTATAATATAAATGACAAAAAAACACAATAACGCAAGCAGATGTCGGTGCTACAGAGAAACCCAACGGTGCAATGATCCAGAGGCTTGAACCTCCTTATGGTAACCACAAAACGCAAGACGCTTTACCATCACAGACAAGAAGTGAAACAAGAAGAATCGAAAAAACCGAACAACAGAACGGGAGAGCTCCAACCAACACATATATGCGTGAAAAAACAAAACACGAAAGTAAAAATTAAAATTGTTGTATAAACACAACAAATGTAAAAATGTATAAATATATTGTCATTTAAATAGAATAAATTTAAATAAGTAAAAATAAAAGTTGTATAGATAAAATTAAAGATCAATCAAAATAAATAATTAAAAATATATTGTTGTATAGATAAAATTACTATTAATAAGTTGAAAGAAAAAGTTGTATAGATAAAACCATCATAAATTAGTTAAAAGAAAAAGTTGTATAGATAAAATTGGAGATCGGTCAGAACAAATGAGTAAAAAGAGATAGCCGTTTAGACAAAGCCAGTATAAACAGGCATGAATAAATCCACATACGAAATCACGTGGGTTTAATATTGGTTGATTTTAATCAATTAATATTATTCTCTGCTTTCATTGTTTATATCAATCATTTCAATCGAACATCATAAAGCTGAGGAACTTCCATTTATCTTTGATCGGAAAAATATCCAACTTTTCACTTGGAAGACGATCGCATTTATGAAATATTTTCTATGCAGATTCAACAGTCGATTTGAGTTTAATGAAGCGTAGTATCAATTATCTCAATCGGACATCAAAAAGCCGAGACATTTTTATTTATCTTTGATGGGAAAAATCTCCCATTTTTCAAGTCTGTTTTTCGAATGATTCGATTAATTGAGAAGACGATGGCATGTATAAAAATACTTCCTATGCAGTTTTGAGAGTTGATTTAAGTTGAATAAGACGAAGTATAAATCACTTCAATCGGACATCAAAAAGCCAAGAAATTTCGATTTACCTTTGATGGGAAAAATATCCAATTTTTCAAGTCTGTTCTTCGAATGATTTGATTTATTGAAGAGACGATGGCACGTATGGAAATATCTTCTCGGCGGTTTCAAGAGTTGATTTGAGTTGAATAAAACGAAGTATGAATCATTTCAATCGGTTATCAAAAAGACGAGAAGTTTAGATTTATCTGTGATGGGCAAAATTTTAAATTTTTCAAGACTGTTCTATGAATGATCTGATTCAGTTTCAAGAGTTGAATAAAGCAAAGTATCATTCATTGAAATCGGGTATCAAAAAGCCGAGAAATTTCGATTTATTTTTGATGGGAAAAAACTTCTATTTTTCAAGACTGTTCTACGAATGATCCGATTTATTGGAAATTGCACGAATGAAAAAATTTCCTATACAGATGTAAGAGTTGATTCGAGATGAATAAAACGGAATCATTCCAATCGAACATCAAAAAGCCGAGAAATTCCGATTTATCTTCTAGGGAAAAAATCTACAATTTTTCAAGACTGTTCTTTGAATGATTCGAATTATTGGGAAGACGATTCCCCATATGAAAACATTTTCTATGCAGTTTCGAAAGTTGATCTGAGTTGAATGGAACGAACAATCATTTCAATTGGACATCAAGAAGCCGAGAAATTTCGATTTATCTTTGATGGAAAAAACCTTCAATTTTTCAAGTCTGTTCTTCAAATGATTCGATATATTGGGAAGACAAATGCAGATTCAAGGAACAAAATGAAGCAGGATATTCCGAAGCGCTTTTCAATTGGATCATAGTGCTTTATGCTCGAAGCACTTTTCTGCAGTGCTCGACACAGCTCTGTTATGCTATGCCTTTTTGATCGCCCGTTCTACTTATACGATTGCTTTCATATATTATGGTTTTGCCGAAATGTCTGTAATTTTTGTTTGATTCGAAAATCAAACGACAGGGTTCGACTCTCTGATGAAGAATCCGTGGTCAACTCAATTCTGTCCATGGGCCGGCCCTCGGTCCGTTAGTACCATAACTTTCGAAGGCATTGTCCAAGAGACTTGAAATTTTCAAGGTGTTCCTTAAAATAAGGACATTCAAAATTTTTGTTTCATGCAAAATTGCGTGGCCAAAGTGTGAACAGGATATCGAACTCGAGTGAAAATTTGTTTGTGAATGAAGACTGCTATACTGAACTTTCTTGCAATATTTTGTGGCCATAGTGTCAACAGAACAATACAAAATTCAATTGGAATATTGCAACAAGAATTGTTATATTTTCATAACAGAATTTCCGATTGGAGTGAAAATTATTTTGTGAATGAAAACTGATGTAATGAATGTTCAAGATTTCGAAAGAATAGCAACATCAGAACCATATAATTAATTTTTTTTAATATATATTTTTTCATTTTCTGAATGATTTCCAGCATATAATTCCAATTGTGTTTTTGTGTGTTTATACAGGGTGAGTCTTTGACTTGTACATATATTTTAACTGTAGATTCCTGAGTTCAAAAGAAATACTTTTTTCCTCTACCATTTTTTCCGATTCGGTCTGGTTAAAAAGATACAGGCTGTTGAAAATCCATGAAAAACATAAATTTTCAGTAACATCTCGCAAACGATTTCTTCAAATGAAATGATTTTTGGAATATAGTTTTTCATGAATATAATTAATCTTTCCCGAATATAAAAATCAGAGTTATTCGATGTGGAAAGAAAAAAAATCTTAGAAATTCGAAAAATTGGGTACTTTGGCTGAATGCAACTCTGTCGAAAATATTCACAGAATTAAATTTTCCCTACGTTGTCACGTTAACAAATTTCAAGAATAATTCGAGAATTTGTTATCTGGAATGATAAATAATGGTAAGAGAACTAGCAGATTTTCTTTAAAAATGGGCTTACAATGAATGAGCTCACCTCTATACTTCTTCAGTGTAAATCCTTATCTATCCAAGATTTCCACACCACTTTCGAAGTATTGCAATCTTGTTTCGTTGAGCTTTGACATACGTTTATCCAAATATTCATTACGATTAGAATACGTTCATTTCTCATTTATTCATCATATTTATTATTACTACTAAAATGTCCTTATTGAAGTTATTATTCATGAAGTCTGCGTATGATTTTTAAAAAACATAGTAATTATTTTAAAATGTAGAGAATTAAAAAGAGCTGGATATTGGATAATAATGGAGCGTCTTCTTTCTCTCTGTATAGAGGAGTTGCGAACACAGAAATGTTCAAAAATAACCACAGAACACAGATGTCAAATAATCTAGTGTTACTGTCACCCCTCGAATTTCAATCGCCCCAAATGGTTTTTCATCTTGTATTTATGTTCTGTGGTTTAAACTGTTCAAGTGAATACGTCATTTATTCAAATTTTATGGTTGTTGTTTTGATTCCGGAAACTCTTGCACTTGCACGGAAGATTTCAAGAGATATTGGAAGTGAATGCTATAGCTTAAATAAGTGGTTTAAAAGTTAATCCGATATAATAAAAAATGAAGTATACATCAAGAAGAGATTATTCTGTTTTCATCAGCAGCAAAATTTTGGATGAATCAATTATTGCATTAGAAATACAGCTGGTATTGAAAAAGTGAGTTTATTTTTCTTTCTTTAATACAGCAGCTTATTTGAAAATTTTGAATGGTATATCTACTCGTTTCTTTAATACAATAGCTTATTTCGAAGGTTTGAATGCCCGTACTTGCAAAAATTTAGTGGCAGCATAGCTCATTCTGAAAATAAAAAATGGAAGCAAGCCGAGCGGAGGAGCGAGCTGAGCGCTCGTTCTCTGGTGGAGCAATAGGACTATCATCTCAAAATTCTGTATATGACTTGAAATTGATACTTTATATAAAACAATTAAAAAAATTCAATTCTATGGTCACACTTGAAAATTAAATAATTAAATTTTATGGTTCTGATGATGCGATCCTCTTGAAATTTGGCATGAACATTCAGTATATCAATCTTTATACCAGGAATAATTTCACTCAATTCAGATATCTTGTTATGAAAATATAATTTTTTTTTTCAATATTCAAATTGAATTTTCTATAGTTCGGATGATGCGATGATCTTCAAATTTTGCACAAACATTCAATATATAAATCTCAATTCCAAAAATAAATTTCATTCGATTCGGATATCTTGTTATGGAAATATAAAGAGTCTTTCCTTTAATATTCCAATTGGAATTTCTATGGTTCTGATGATGCTATCCTCTTGAAATTTTGCATGAACATTCAGTATATCAGTCTCAACTTACAAAAGAATTCATTTGAATCGGAAAGTTGGTTATGGAAATAAAAAAATTCTTCTTTTCAATATTCCAATTGAATTTTCTATGGTTCTGTTGATACTATGGCCACAAAATTTTGCGAGAGGCTCACTATGAGCATCTGGCAAGTTGCTGCAAAATTTCATTCCGTTTGCCCTCGTTTTGTGTGAAATATTGAGGAACAAAAATTTGAATGGCCACTTTTTATGGAACACCCTGTACGATTTTTCTGGTTAACGAACTTAACCAAGCTATTTGGGAGCTGAACACACCCTGAAAATTTCAAGTCTCTAGGACAATCCGTTCGAGAGTTATTGTGCTCACGGACGGCCGGCGGCGGCCCTACAGAATTTGATTTGACCTCATATTTCCATCAGGGAGTCGAACCCTATCGTTTGAGACCATTTTCGGCTAAATTCGAAAATTAAGACATGGGCAAAACGATATAGCACTCGTCTAAGTAGAACGAGCGCTCAAAAAGGGTTATATCTTCTTATTTAGGCCGAATCG
>JACDNR010000946.1:0-23823 GCA_013421045.1 Propylea japonica | reverse complement strand
CCACTGGTCCGCATGAAATTTGTTCTAAGATACCAAGAGCCCTGTGAGGTATTATGAAATTTTTAGTTTTCCATATAATCGTATTTATGGTTGCTCATTGTATATTCGAAAAAATGTTCAGTCTCTCGAAGAGTGCACCCAGTTTTATAAATAGGATAGAGATACAAGAACACTTCAAGCATTCCAGCTCATAGATCACTCAAATGGAAGCAGTACCTAAGTTCACTGGCATAAGATAATTTTATCTTTTTCCTGAGGGGCTGAGTATTTTGCAATATCCATGGTTTAAAAGAGAAATTGAAATATTATTGTTGGAATGGTGTTTCTACAGCAAAACAAAGTACGTAAGTAGAATCATTTCATAATTAGTCCTTTTCAGTGTGTCCATTTCATTCAAAGATTATTTTCATTTTCACATTCTAAGCTTATTTTAATTGTGACTTAGATATTCTTAACATGTATAAGACCTAAAAGGATCAAATAAATTATCATATATGAAAATTAGTTATCGACCGTAAGTAGAAGAAATCCTAATAAGCTGTCAATTAAGATTATCATAATTATAATTAATACTAACCAGAACAAGTGATTCTCGAATTGTAACATAATAGCAGCAAACACACGAGGAGCAGCTCTATCGGATTCACATCAAAATCTACCCAAAATAAAAAATTGCAGCAAACGTTTTCTGGCATATAAAATTCTTAACTTTCGATTTAAAGCAAGTATAGCTGAATACCATATCCAATGTTTGCTCAATATTTCAATTAATTTTCCATATTCTTATCGCATTGGTTTGTGAGTATATTTTGAATTGAACAAATTCGTCTCACTGTACAGTAATTTTTCGAAAAATACTTTCTTTATTGAAGATCTTCTTCAGTACAATGTGTAGTACTTGGTGAATGTAGTTGATTCTGTAAGACTGTCAGACTGAAAGTATTTCTTTTAGAATGTATAATACCTTTGTATAAGATAATACGAATACTGTAATTTGTAGTTCGACGTAGGTAAAATCGCAAAAAAAACTAAGAAAGAACACTACGTGTGTGGACTAAAGAAGGTTTTGCAGATAAGGAAAATGACTAGGAACCACAAACAAAGTATAATAACAAATGCAGCGTGTTTTAATATTCAAATAACTCAAAACCAACATATAACCATAATTATCTTTTTTTTCAAAACTTCAAAACACTGAATTCTATGGTTTTCCCGATCACACACCAGTATGTGTCCAGTCGACGACATTGCCACGCCTTCCAGACCCTTGAACTCTCCTTTTCCAGTGCCCCAGCATCCGAATGCTCTCAAGAATGTACCATCTGGATGGAATATCTGTATTCTGTTGTTACCAGAATCAGCCACGCATATATAACCTTGATCATCCACGGCCACACCTCTAGGAAATTTAAATTGACCTTCTTCTGAACCCTCGGTTCCAAACTGAGTGATGACTTTGCCATTTACATCGAATATTTGGATTCTGTGATTGTTGGAGTCCGAAACCACAACTCGATTTGTGTTAGATACTGCTATATAATGGGGATGTTCAAGCTGACCTTCTTTGCTGCCCATAGATCCGAACTTACCAACGAAGGTGCCATCGGATTGGAAAACCTGGAATCATTTTTAGTTATACTGAGGGTCGATTAAGTCTGATTGAATTGTTTAGTAATGAGATTTCACTAATGCGAAGATAATGGAAAATTAAATAAAGTTCAACATATAATGAGCATTCGAATAACTGGAGTCAGAAACGAAAATCCGAATTAATTTTTGACATTTGTCATCCTTCAAACACTTCTACGGCTAATGATCTTTTCGTCGGCCTGAACTGAGCTGAACGTATAATATGAATCAACCTTTACTGTCGAAATTCGAACCAAATCTATCAATAAGTGTCTAAAGCGAACCACCTCAGATATTTCTTGAAAAATGGAAAAATTTTAATACGTAGCAGTGAATAAGTTCCTTCATTTGAATGAAAAAACCAATGATGTGGTCTAATATGAACTGGATTCTATTTGAGGTAGTCGTTCGCCCTTGATTTCAATAGCTAAGTGGTGGACAGCTGAATTTAGACGTGGCCGTACGAGCATTTTTCATGAAGACCTTCCAGGTCGTTCGAAGGTTATGGAGTCTGTTTTTTGGTATTTTATGCTTATATTGTTCATAGACTATTGAAAAAAGGAGAAACAATCGATAACGACTATTACTGTGCATTATTGGACCGATTTAAATCCGAAATGTCAAAAACAGTGCGCATCTATCGAAGAAAAATGCTTCTTTCTGCAGGACAATGCACCAGCTCACAGATCAATAAAAACGATGGCAAAAATCAATGAACTAAGAATTGCTTCCTCATCATCCTAATTTTCAGATGTAGCCTCAAGCGATCACTATCTGTTCTCAAACTTGAAGGGATGGCTCCTGGGAAAGAAATTTGAGACAGATGAGGAGGTCGAATGGGAAACTGAAGCATATTTTTGGGACAAATATCTTACTATTCAAAAGGCATCGCAATGTTAAAGAATCGTTGAACTGAGTTATTCACCTAAAAGGGTGTTGAAAAATAAATAGTAATTATGACAAATATCATTCGTTTCATTTGTTTGGCTCACTATATGTATATTGAACGCCCTAGTAAATAGGCTTGTTAAAAGGGTTAATCGTAAGTTTTAGGTTTTTCAATAACTGGATTGAATTGATTGCTAATTAAAAACTTGATTTTTAGTTTTTCTTGTTAACTCTAAATTGAGAGATAGTAATATATCGTTATTTCGCTTCAATATTAAATTTTTCAAATTGATTTTTCTTCAGTATTCTAAAGTACTCCAACTAACAAATATGGGTATACCTTGTCAATCGAGGGTCAGTTCTACTTTTATTACATCAATTAAACAGTTCTCATTACAAAATATACAACGGCAAGTTCACAAAAATTTTCCTGTGTGAACTTGACACTTTCCACACTTGCAATGGAAGTGTCTTATTACGGTCGCCAAATTTGCAAAATCTTCATGAAATATATTTAGTAGTCGCGGATAAAGTATACTATGCTACTAGCGTATGATGTCTGTTATTCACTCGCTGATATTTGTCACTCGCCTACGGTTCGTAGCCTAAACTTCACCTCGTGAACAATAGCTATCATTATAGGAACGTTGCATAATATACTATTATTGCTAAATAAAAAAGAATATGCGCTAAATTAAGAGATGGTTATAATATATAAAAAAACTTTACCTGTACTCTATGGTTCTCTTTATCACAAACGTATATGAAGCCCAATGCGTCAGTTGTTTACCCCATGGATAATTGAACCTGCCATCAGCACTACCTTGGCTACCAAAAGACCTAAGAAATCTTCCAGACGGATCAAAAACCTGAAAAATGATTCAACTGAAAACCAACATCAAAACAATTCGATATCACTCACTTGAATTCTGTGATTATATCTATCTGCAATAATGAACTGGCCGATTCTGTTGACGGCGACGCCAGCCAAACAGTCAAATTCTCCTTCACCATTGCCATACTGACCAATTCTTTGATGAACCTTCCATTTGAATCGAACACCTGGACCCTGTGGTTAGAAGAATCCGCCACGACGATGGTATTGTCTGGACCAACTGCCACTCCACGTGGCCAGGTGAAACATCCGGCTTCGCTCCCCCTACTACCAATTTGAAACAGCTGTTGACACTTTGGAGGTACTGACTCCTAGGGAATGTACCTGCCACTGCGATACCTGCAAAATTCGAATAGTCCATATTCACTAGGTACTAATGATTCGGTTCAGTTAGTTGGGTGCTATTTTTGTCTAAAAATGTGTAGATCCTTTCCCCTCAAGATGTAAGGAGAAATATTCAAATCTTGCAAAGTAAGAGAGAGAGAAAGAGAGAATATAAACACAAAAATTTCACTGGAATTCTTTGAAGTTGGTGAATTCAATTCTTTTGTTTACTTCAAAAACTTCTGTTCACAATGCCCTCCAACTACAGAAAATTTTTAGGGATGCCATGGTCTTGTTCCAAGCATTGTAGGACAATTGACAACAATAATTTCTCCGCATCTTTGAACGAAAACTTTTCAAAATCTCAATGCTCTATGCAGGTAAATATTCAACTAATCATAATGGAGAATCAATCAGAAACTTGGTACTGCTGTTTTTGAGAGATGTAGGTACCTACCGCAATTCATAAGAGTGTATCTATTCTGTATTATCTTTTCCAATAAATTCTGGATTTACAAAGAAATTTTCAGCATTATGAATTTTAGTGGTAATGGATAATCAGCATATAATCTAAACATAAAATAACCAATATACCCATACACATAGGTTTATGTACCTCTTATAAAAACAAGCTTAAACCAGTGTTCTTTCATGAGGGGTTACGAAATGGTAGCCATTTTTGCATCCATGTTGTGACGTATTGGAGGCAAATGGCGACTGGCGCGAGATATTCAAATAATGTGAACATTCTAAACAACAGTCATCTTCTTATAATCGAGATTATATGGGCTTCTACGGAGTAAATATCAAAGTTTAAAATATGTTTTATTCAATGTCTGAGTAAAAATTTAAACTGATCAGTTTCAATTTATAAGATTGTGAACGTTCAACTGAAACATTTCAATAAATATTACAAACGACGAATTACATTCATTTAACTGCAAACCTTCATTTGTTGGAAAGCACCCGTTATTTGAAGAAACAGGAGCATTTTTCAAATTCAATTTAGAACAACTTCACTTCACACGAATTACAATAAACAACAACAATTTGAGTGGCTCATGATTTATGAGAAGCTTTTTCATGAAATATCGTGAATTGGAATAAGTAATTCCAATTTCGCAACGAATAGAAAGAAAACAAACGCCAAATCCCAAAGTGTATTTAGTGAAAAAGAAAATAACCAGAAATCACCAATAGAATTGCCATCTTATTTTGCGTTCAACTGTCCCTTTACCTCAGGTACCTCCTCGCCCATAAGCTCGCCTATTTCATAACCCCCTCACCATATGACCCTGGCTTAAATTTACTCTTCTTCTTATATTGAAAAATTCGTTTAGTTACCACTTATATCAGTTTTGAGATTGACTATGTAATCATTATTAACTACCTCTGTTTATAACATGCTCTTCAAAAACAGATTAAAACATTAATTTTCATTCTCATAAATAAATAGAACAGATGTAACTTTTTCGTGAACGTGAAAACGTTGCCAAATTGTATAAACTTATTATTTCAGTCTGATTTTGCTATTTTGCTAATTTTTCAGCTCGAAAAAAATTACATACCGGCTGCTGCCGTAGCTGCTGTAGGGGTAGTGGGGGAGCCTGCCATGTTTTTTGAATCATCATCAGAACTAGCCAGATCTGTTGAGCTCCTCAATGGAAGTCCCAAGGAAAGTCTTCTGGCAGCTGAGGAACTACCAGATGAAGTTCCAGTTACTCCACTCGAATCTTTATCTTTACCACTTGATCTATTTCCATACTTATTTTTCAAATATCTTGCCCATGAACTTAATGCCGCGCCATCTTTTTCTGTGGCAGTTGATCTGTCTGGGGAGTTATCTCTAGATTTCAAGGCATGGGATGAGCGACTTCTAGCTAAATCATTACCAGATGATGTAGTAGAGCCATAACCTCTACTTGCAAGGTAGGCTGATGGGTTTACTGATGTTGGTGACATAGGTTCATCTAAATCATCATCTTCGCCGAACTGCTGGCTACTTTTACTTCTTGCTAACCTTTGTCTCCTATCTTGAGTGCCATATATCTGGACCTTCCGCTAGGGTATTTACTATCATCGTCAGCTCTAGATGAATATTGGAAGTTCATCATCTCAGGAGGAATTGCTGCTGAACTTTTGCTTTATTCAAAAATCTACTAGTGTAACCGTACCTTTGTGGCTCTTCTTCATTCGGTTTGTATGACGTTCTATTCCTAGTGTACCTGCTTGGTGGAGATTCTTCTTTCTGAGTGCTATATCTAGACCTTACTGAACTCGGCTCCTCTCTACTTGTTTTTCGTGAACTATCACTTCCCTCTCTAGCGTTGGCACTTCTTGCCAATAGAGGTCCAATATCAGATCTTGCCATTTCCTTACTCTCAACTTTTGTAGACGGTTCATCAGATTCTTCTTCGACTCCGTTTCTTCTTCGGATGTTGTTTCTGTCTCTTCTTCGTCTTCTTCCTTGGAAGGAGGTGGAGTTGTTGTAGGTGTCTTATTCAAAAATCTACTCTGAAAAGGTTTATGAGGTGTAACTTCCTTATTGGAACTAACCGATGATACTCTTGATCGTGTTGTATCTGATTCTTGAGATCCAGATCCACCTCTAGTCAAATATTTTGTTTAACTTCTTCTGTAGAAAAAGTGCTCTCTGTAGTTCTGATCGTGGAAGACGCGGTAGAAGATTCTGAAGACGCGGTTGATTCTGTACTGGGTGATCTTCCAGCTTTTTGTGTGCCACATCTGAAGATCTTCTGCCAGCATTTGCTGTTTTACTGGCTGCTGTTTTTTCTGCGTTTGTTGTAGTGAACTCACGGATTCTTCAGATTCTTCTTCATCGGACGTGGCCTGTAGAAAATTCTTCGTTAAATCTTCACAAGGTTGGAAAGGTCTTCATGCTGGGAAACACACAACATTCATAGACGAAAGAGTTTTTTGGAGAAGTATCTCATGCCAATGTGTAATCGGAACAAAGTGTCTTTGAAGGTGTAAGCAAATATCGATCTAACATTAATCTAAATTTATTTAATCAGGTACAATATACTTATTGCTCATCTAAACTCACCTCAGGAGCTGGTGTTTTCCTTTGAGAACTATGTCTCTCCTCAGCTGCAGGTCTTTCAACCTGTCTATCTGTTTCTGTTGATGTTGTAGCTCCTTTGTTTTGTTTTTTGATTCTACTTATTTCATCTTCTTCACTCACTTGTCTTGTAGCAGGGGGTGGAGGACGTTTAGGGACCACTTTAGGTTGAGGAGGAGGTGCAGGAGTTTCTTTAACCTTCTTTTTGCCACTTTCATTTTCCTGCAACTTGCGCATAACTCTTGGAGAATCTGCGAGTCTCGTTATACCGCTCAAAGGACCTTTAGCGACATCTTCTGTATCCAAAACTCTTTCTCGTTCGGCTTTTTGTTCATTAAATCTAACTTTCGATGACTGTTCATTATCTGATTCATTATCTGGATTATTATGACGTCTGAACCTGCTGTACCTTGACCGAGTTGGTCTAGATTCCGATTCATAATCATCACCGTAGTCATTACCTCCTCCCCTACCATACCTGTCATACCGGGAGCTATCACCACCTGTCCTTTGAGGTCTTTCTCCAAATTTCCTACCTAGTGTGGGTTCGTCTTGATCTCTATCACCGTATCCTCTTTCTTCATTTGTCTGAATTGGCTGGCAAGTCTATGATCACTTTTTGATCTCATTAAACCTTGGTTGGCACCTGGGGGTTGTAACAATGCACTACTCTGGCCGAATGGATGGGATGAGGATGTGATGTTCAGATCTCCGAATCCAGCAACATGAATGACCAGTTGGTTAGGATCATGAGCAAGAACTAAACGCACTTTTCTGCTGTAGTCAGTATTTTCATACTCGAAATTCCTTATGAACTCAACAGTTTTCAAGAATATTTCTTTGGCGTCCATAAGTTCGCAGTCATCCCACATGTCTGAGCTCTCGTTCATGAATTTATCTGCTAAATCGCAATTGCTCACAATATTCGAGAGTTCTTGCTGAAGGTTTTCTTTCAAGTTATTCAAATATCTCAGTTCGGTACCTAGGTATCTTTCAATTTCTCCTCTCAAATAATCAGTTCTATCCTTGACAGCTTTTGATAATCTTCTATATATTTCCTCAACTTCTTCTCCAACTGAAAGGCAATTCGATTGAAGACCATTTGTGTTTTTCTCTATGAGATTCAAGGATTCTTGAAGCCTGTGAAGACCTCTGCGAATCTGGTTATTTATTCTAGATATTTCACGCCTGAGAATTTCCATATGTGCTCCTTTACATTCTTCGCACACTTTCTTATCACAGTGGTGGCACATGTTGCAGTAAGATTTTTCTGAGCAAACGTTACATCTCTCCATGATCTGTCCACTGGTGGGATCTGGTAGTTCTCCAGTTATTTCTATGTGGAGTTCCAAAAATCTCTGGAGTGTCACGTTGGTGGGAAAACCCTGAACTCCTTGGTAAGGAATGCGATGTTCTGCTCGACATTCTGGACATTTCACCTGAAAAATAATGATTTTCATGAAAAAATTGAATACACTCTCTTTCATGGTGAAAAAGTAATGCAGAAAATTCGGGAAAAAGTTTTTTTTTTACGAATAGACAAAATTCTAAACGAGTCTGTGCGTCGATAAAACCATTTTTGGGCGGGTTGCGTACAATTTTTTTCGTCAACTATGTAAAATTACACTATCGCTGCTATTTATCGAATTTTATTGCGAATTGCGATAAAAAATATGTATTTTTTGAAGACTGATTCGATATGAGCTTATTCTCTTTGTTACTTGGACTATATATATAAAAAAAAATCGCTGAACAATGTTATTAATTATTAGTTTCATCTGAAAGTACCATAATGGTTATTATACCAAATCTGGTGAAACTGAATATAACAGGCTATAACTAGACATTTCCAAAATTATTTAGAGTACATCGTTTCAATTCCATTTCACAAATATTACTTCCGATACAGAGGATAGAATTGTGTTAATTTATTTATGAATCACCCAGTTTTTTTCTGCTAACTAATTCGTAGGAGAGTTTTTTTTATTTATTTGGGTAGCTAGCTGAAAGGATCAGATTGACTATAAGTCACAGTTGTGGTGCTTTGAAGCTTCAAAGTTTCCTCCATTAAAATTGCCATATCCTTAATCATGAGCTGAAGTTATCATCAACAAAGTCTTCCAATTTCGTTAATATTCGAAAGTGAGTTCTAAGAGAACGTTCAGAAATATACTTGTACTCCTGCCAATAATATTTATATAAGAAACTCGAAGTCATTCTATTTAACCATGAGTATAAGTGAGTTGCAACCAAGAGTCAAGTGTTTTATTTCAGTTCGGAATCGTATACTGCTCATTGACGGCATTTCCCTACCGTGATTTCATCTTCAGAAATATCTGGATACAGGAAACTGCATCGTTTAATCGATTTGGCAGTTTATTCAGGTATCAAACAAGATAAAGCGCTCATTCGTTCGGTTAAATTGCTCGTCGGTTGAAAAGTTTCCAGTTGATTTCGAGCGGGATTTCGAAGGATATCGAAAACACGGGTATGCTATGCTATTTTTAAACTATAAGCTGATAAATTAGTGTTAGATAGTTGGCTCGTTCGCAGAAAAATATGTGAAGAGGTAAAACAGAGGAAGTTCAATTGAGAATCTGGTAATTTTGTATTTCAGATTGTTGTATGTATCAAGATAATGTTATAATCGATAAATAAATCAGGAGAACTCTCAAATCCTGAATGTGATTATCTAGGTGATGTAGCCTATACTAAATTCAGATTGCATTTCATACTGTGGATCAATAAGCTGTTCGAGAGCGCTTCTTTGAAAACAAAAGGATTCAAGCTATTGCTGATCTACATGGTTACACGAATTTCCTCAGGATTAGATCAAGAAATTCAGAGCTAATTTGTTCAACTCATAAAACTACCAACGAAATTTTGTCAGTTGGAATATGTTCTCACAATGTAGATACCGTGGTTAGTACCTGAATTGATTAATCTTTAAGCAGAGAAAATGCAGACATATCTACTGACGTGAAATGATCCATACATCAAAGAAGGCACAGATGATGTGCAGAAATATTCTGGAAAAATCTGACGTTATAAACCCTGAATATTGCGCTGAATTTGCTATCATTATTCAATGAATAATTACATATGGTGCGGTAGATTAATCCTGGAGAAGGATGCATAAATTAGCAACACAGGGGCTTGGAGAAAAAGTCACATCAAAATGATTGTGACAGATTGACCTGCACATAAATGGCAAGGGCAATGAAAAACTTGAAAAACTGAGAGTGTGGCGTTATCTGACAAAATACTAACACCAAAAATCACAAAATCAGGTAGGAAAAGGGTCTGATAAAACAGCCTAGCCCCTTTGCTACAATGACGCACAAATACCAGGTGGATTATTGTTCAGGGGTTCTGAGATTGATAAATTTAAGTCAACCTTTTCTTGAGCTGAAATTCAGTGTTTCTGTTCTATCAAGAGTATAATTTTTCATGTTGTGGATATGAAAAGTACTTCAATTATTCAAAAGAGCCAATAAGTCATATTTCTCACCTGACACGGAAATTGAAATTTTTTAGTACGGACCTGCCATTTTTGAAGATTTTGTCTTCTCAGTCTGATGGAAAATATATATAGTAAAAAGCTTGCCACATATAGGCGAAAAATTTGCCAAATTGACGAAAATATGGAAGTTTAAAATTTCAGCACTTTTGCAAAAAAACACCCTGTATTTTTGAAACTAAAAGTTGGGATAATTGACCCATATTTTCACGAAGAAACCAAATGGACAGTCTCTAGCTCACTTGAGAAAAAGATCAACATTCGTATGTCACCATTTGCGCGATATCATCCTTAAAATTTCCTAAGCATAAAGTTTAAATATTGCTTTTGACGTTGAAAACCCGAATCAATGGTCAAAGCAGAGGAGTCTACAAAATGTAAATCAGGTGTAAACGATAAAATCTTTCAACAATGTATGAAATGGACATACTTAGGAGTCAGGATCACAAGCTCCAGAAACGTAAAACAAGAAGTACGAATTCAAGTTAATAAAGCCTGAAGGATCTCTGGTTATCTGAGAGACCTCATATGGAAGAACAGTTGTAAGACCAATACTCAAGTATGCAGTGGAAACTCAAACGGACAAAGCAAAGATAAAGAACATGTTGAGGTTAGCTGAAATGAAAACATTGAGGACTATCGAAAGAAGAAGCTTAATAGACAAAAAAAAGTGACGCTACAAGACAGGATCTCACATTCCTAGTCAACCTAGTCCTATTCATGAGATCGCGACGAAGATATTGGAAGAACCACGTCGACAGAATGACAGATGATCCATTGGCAAAAATGGGAAAAGGATGAAAAACCAAATTCAAGGTGACCCCCTGGCGACCTCCCAAGAGATGACACGAAAGCTGGAAATCTGTTTCCTCAGACGCTGAATGGTAAAAGAAGCAAGCCTCAGCATTAAAAAAAGAGAAAAAGAAGAAAAAAGCTACTCATGCTCTCGTCTTCTTGAGAGGCACTTCGTGGGACTAGGGTTTGCAGACACCGATGAGATGATAGTTTATATGGGGAAGAGAAAAAACATGGGAGTAACTTTTTTCGAGTACCTACCATACAACCGATCACCAACGCAAAGAATTTCTGAGGTGGGGACGTCATTATGGAAGGATTATTTCTATACTCGAACCAATCTCTGGTGATGCTCAGATTCATAAAGACTCTCAAACTAGACATCTAGTGATTGAGAAATACTCAATACCTACTATCAATGCGTGATTGATATTCGATACTTGTATACCAATGATAACAGAACGCGTCAGTATGTTCTAGTCATATACTTATAAACTTCTATACCGCTAACCTGGATCCACTTCACTATGACAAATTGAAGCAATGGCCCGATGAATTAACTGCGTAGGCGCCAAAACATAACCTCGAATTATTTTTTTTTAATTCTAACACCAATGGGCTCAGCAATTATGCTATTTGCCCAATATCTGTATTTTTTTGAAAGTATTGCGCTGTAAGGGACACACCCTTTAAGGACGACACACCACCACCTAGACTTTACACAACGTCCATGTCTTACCCGGGATTCGAACACAGTACCGCCGTGCGAAAAGTCAGCTCTCAACAAACTAGACCACGGCGGCCGACCTCGAATTATTTAAATTGTGACTTGTCAAATGGAAATAACTGAAAATCATAACCTCAATTTTTCACGTCTTGTCAAATTTTGAGTTTGCACATGCGCAGATGATTGAAGGGGCCATCGGAAATGACAACTAGATTGCTTCAACTTACTTCACGTTAGCGGTATAGAATTTTATAGGTATATGGATCTAGTGTGTCATTCCTGCCACTGATGATTTGAGTTCCACAATTAAAAAAAAAAGAAATTATTAAAACAGTTGAAATTATTCCTTACTTGTCTCCGTACGTAATCCACTAAACCCTCTAGGCATGGTTCCATACAAAAGCTGTTGCTGGCATGGTAGTAGTTTCGGGTTTCTATAACGATCCAGACATATCGCACAGGTCAGCAATTGTTCAAATTGTTCCATTGTCAGTCTGAAAAGATTAAATATATAGTCAATTATTTTTAATTTACTGAGTGAATATGAAGAGAAATTCATAATATACCTCTGAATAGATGGAAATGAGTGCAAGAATTCGACCAGAGCCAATTTTTCCTCGGGCTTTCAAGTTGATTATAAGTTTTGGTGACCTCGTTATATTTCAAAATGAAACTTGATTAGCTTAAAGACGAGGGAGCTCATTTTCTTAACAAGAATTCACAATATTTGGATTTCCATACGAATTGCGAAGTTTTGCGAAAGCGGAATTGAACGGATAGCAAGTAAGAAAATTATACTGCTAATCAAAAATGTACCTGCAAGGAGAGAAGCAGTCTTTATGTGAGCCTGCTCTGGTTCATTCAATTTCGTTATGGTGATCAA
The DNA here is from genome assembly GCA_013421045.1 of Propylea japonica. Lineage (NCBI taxonomy): Eukaryota > Metazoa > Arthropoda > Insecta > Coleoptera > Coccinellidae > Propylea > Propylea japonica. The sequence goes on along the minus strand of JACDNR010000946.1, from coordinate 11,080 downwards.
GTTTTGATAATGTTAGATATGTTGTCCATCTTATTAATTGGAACTATTATTTATTCCGAATAAATAAAAAAGATTTCGTGTCTACTCCAAAAATTGGTTTAATCGAACTGTGCTACATGTTTCGACCCTTACAAACTTAGGGTCATCTTCAGGCTTCTGAAAATACAAGTAAATTCACACAGTTTTCTTCATTCCCGTGCCTTCCCCGTTCTGGTTCGCTTCCGCAATTTCGGCTAATTAGTCAGGATTTGACGTTTGTGTTGTTTTCCTGTCCCACGTAAGTTCTTTTTCAGAGGATAATTTTCGTGAATTGGTTGTTTTATTGTTTAAATTTATAACTTTTTAACCTATCCAAATTTTGTAATGGTTTATATTTATTGTATATACCTTTTATCTATTTTTCTGTTGTTGTTTGGGGCTTAACCGCTTTTTATGTACTCTTTTATTCCTGTAACTTTGACTATGTTTTTTGACATTTTATAGTTGACACGAACATCTCCTATGTGAATTTACTTGTATTTTCAGAAGCCTGAAGATGACCCTAAGTTTGTAAGGGTCGAAACATGTAGCACAGTTCGATTAAATCAATTTTTGGAGTAGACACGAAATCTTTTTTATTTTTTCGGAATTTGATAATGTTGCCAGATCAATACAGAAAACTATCAAAATGTAGGTAACTATCATTACAGTATCATACAGAGAGTCAATTTCATATTTTTTCAGGTCAATCATGTCGCGACTGGAATTTTTTTCAGAGAGTAGGTAAGATATAATGTATAATAGAATCTTCTCAAGCCTAGGTGTAGGGATTCTTACACCAAATTTTCTATTAGCTAGTGAGCTCTCCTACATGCACGACGGGGAAGCTATAGGGTATTCATATTCAGTGTACTAATTAAAAAAGATGCTCTAAATTATTTTGATTTCTTGCCAAACAATACAGCGAAAGCTTCCCGCGGAATGATTCTGCATTCCTTCTTATTTCTGATCCTCTAGTTCTTCGATGCTATCTGGTTGACTTTAGTTATACCCCAAAGAAAATAAATTAGAAGAGGAAGGTCTGGGAACTGTGAGGGCTACTGGATAGTACTTGTCTTTCTGATACAACTGCATAGTAGCTGCATTCCTTCAGTTTATCAGATCCTGCACAATTAAAGGGTTTAACATTTTTTTCAACGAATTATCATCGATTGATTGAACTTATGATTTTCATTGCAGTCCACACATTTACTTCTTTGAGAGTCTGATTTTGTCGTTTTTGATAGAAATGCAGACTCTGATCATCCCAGTAATGGCGGTTATTGCAATCATACAGAAATTGTGTCCCCCTCCGAATAAAAGTTGAACTGTTTTCACACAAAATATCTCTGTCTTGACATAATTGGCCTAGCAAGATACAGAGTGTTTTATTGATTTTGTCAATTTTTTTTAATTACCCATAACCTTAAAACGACAATATACCTATATTTTGATAATATTTGGTACGTTTATTCTTTACGATAAATAAGTTCACTCAGATTAAGTAACTGATTTTTTTTTCTGGTCCGGCATAGAAAAGATTGATGAATGAGATTCACCAAAAAAACCCTGTACCTATATCGTTCGATAGAATATTCGAAAAAAGGAGATAAAACTGAAGAGAAAAGATATCTCTGCTACTTAGGCATGCGACATAAGTACTCAATAAATTTAGTTAAATCAAATATTTGGACAACACAGTAACCAAAATTCAGAAAAACATTACTTTTTTCAGTTTTCAGTAATTTTTCGGTTAAAAATTGAATGGTAAGCCTTTTGTCAGACATATTATCATTTTCTGCCATTAGTGGACATTTCTTTCTTTTTCTGTGTACCTAGTTAATTTGGAGAACAAAATGGTAAGCAGTTAAGCGGCCTACAGACGATCAACTTAGTTGACGAATATGTTGTCAACTAGGTTATAAACCATATGAAAGTGATAATAGCGGTTGTCAACAAAGTTGAAAACATCATTTCAGCGGTGGTCTCCGTCGATTGAACTAGTCGGCTGATTCGGAGGAATAAGAGAAAAATGGAGAGAGATCTTTTTATATGTTATTATAAACGGTATATGCGACGATGAGGTGCAGCAAACTCCTAAGAAGAGGAGAATTTGGAACAAGAAGTAGTACCAAAATCGGCCTCAATTTTCCTTTTCCGGTTTAATGAAAAAATTCATCGAATTTTGAGCTGCAAATGGTCTCAAACGATAGGGTAGGACTCCCTGATGACGTCAAATTCAATTCAATCCGTGGGGCCGTGAACACGATAACTTTCGGAGGGATTGTTTAGATACTTGAGATATTCAGGGTGAGTTCGGTTCTCAAATACCATGGTTAAGTTCGTTAACAAGCCAAATCTTACAGGGTGTTCCATAAAATATGACCATTCCAAATTTTTGTTCCTCAATATCTCAGACAAAACGAATTCCATCGAAATGAAGTGTTGCGGCCATATGCAAGATGGTCATGATAAGCTTCATGCAAAATTTTGTGGCCATAATGGGAACAGAGCCATAGAAAATTCAATTGGAATATTGAAAAAAAAAATCTTTATTGTGAATGAAGATTGATATATTGAATGTTCATGCAAAATTTTAAGGGAATCGTATCATCTGAACCATAGAATTTATTATTTTTTTGAATGTTGATTTTTTACATATTTTATTTTTTAATAATTTCCCGAATATTATTCAGATCATGCTGATATTTGGGATCATATTCTTAGCGTGAATCTCAAGTCCCATACAAAATTTTATAGCTTCACTGCTCCACCAATGAACGAGCGCTCAAAAGCCTCTGCTCCGGTCTTTCTTTATATCTTTGATTTCAGATTTTACTTTCCATAATGCTGGTAGATCTTTCAAACAATCAAATAAATCTATCGAAACTTGAATGTTTGGAATATTGCTTTTTTTGTCTAGACCTTTCCTCGAATACCTACGACGAATATTAAAGACGCTATATGATCTTCACTTTTCATTATACAAAATGCCAACTGGTGTTGTCAACCTAGTTGATGACTATCTCACAGACGCTCCAACTTAGTTGCCAATATTATATTAAACCGATTTGATTTCGCATCAATCAGGAATTAATATCAACCACCAACCATAGTATCTCTGAACCCTTTAGCGTCCACCATTATATAGAAATAATGAAATAATTTGAAAATGCCTTTTTATTGGTGAGACTGTTTATTAATGACTGCAAATTCTTGCTTGCTCGACTAGTTTCGATGAGTATCTCTCATCATTCTCAAGAGCCAAGTAACTAGACAACTGCAAAGAAAGAAAGACAGAACAGATAATTGAAAAATAATTGTCAATAGTAACAATAAATAACTCACGATGCAGCAGTCTAGCACAGTTCTCCAGCCAGGACAAAGAATCGACCTTGACACATTTTATGGTCTTTGAAAAATCACAAGTACGATGAAGTCAAGTTTGTTATTGTTTGTAATGTAACCATTTATACTTATATTTTAAAATTTGACTTCATCGTATTTGTGATTTTTGAAAGACCATAAAATGTGTCAAGGTCGATTCTTTGTCCTGGCTGGAGAAATGTGCTAGACTGCTGCATCGTGAGTTATTTATTGTTACTATTGACAATTATTTTTCAATTATCTGTTTTGTCTTTCTCTCTTTGCAGTTGTCTAGTTACTTGGCTCTTGAGAATGATGAGAGATACTCATCGAAACTAGTCGAGCAAGCAAGAATTTGCAGTCATTAATAAACAGTCTCACCAATAGAAAGGCATTTTCAAATTATTTCATTATTTCTATAACCACCAACCAGCCTACAGACGTTCAACTTGGTCGTCAACACGACTAGGTTGATCGTCTGTAGGCCGCTTTAGGCTATCGCTGAACCTTTTCGACAACAAAGTCTGGAACGAACTCGAATCAGCATGTGCGAAAAATGTTCAATTTCAATTTACTTATCAGTTATCCTGGGACAAAATGGAATGGATTCCCTACTCATCGCAAACGTTATATGAAGTTATGCAAAAAAATACCTATTCGAGAAATCTCGAATTTTCTGTGGATATATTAACAATTTCAATATTCTATGTCCTCTACTGGATCGAATGGAAGAAGAAGCGTTGTTTGTATTTTCGAATGGAGTATGTGAGTCCGGAATATATTTACATTTAAATTGGATCAGGGAGGGTCAACAAACATAAGCAACTGGTTCGGTTGACATTCAACGTGACTCTGATAAATGACAACGTTTAAAACTGGACTTTTCGCGAGACGAGTATCAGCAGAAATATTTTTTGTGGTTGTTTTCCTATCAGATAGGATTTCCGCTCTGTGTCCGGTTCACTATTTGATTGAATTTTTAAGTTGCAAGATGCTAACAACTTTTTTTTCGAAAATATGACGGCTTACTGTTAGTTCAGGAAGAAAATCACTACTCACATTCGTTAAAAAATTTAAGAAAAGCCCTGAGCAGGAGCTTTTGAGCGCTCGTTCTTTGGTGTAGCCATAGAACTATTACCACAAAATTTTATATGGGATTTGGGATTGATACCAAATATATAAATCTCAGTTAATCGGAAATATATTTTTAAAATTATTCAAACAATGAAATATGTGAAAAAATTACAATAATCAAATTTTATGGTTGTGATGATGCGATCCCCTTGAAATTTCGCATGAAAATTCAGTATATCAGTCTTGATTTACAGAATAAATTTCAGTCGAATCGATTTTCTGTTATGGAAATATAGAGATTTTTTTTGTCAATATTCTAATTGCATTTTTTTTATTTCAATTGAATTTTTTATGGTTCTATTTATACTATGGCCAAAAAATTTTGCATGCAAGCTCATTATGAGCATCTTCCATATGACCGCTACATTTCATTTCGTTTCATTGGAGATATTGAGGAACTAAAATTTTCGAATGGCCATATTTTATCGTACACCTTGTACGATTTGTCTGGTTAACGAACATAACCGAGCCAGTTGGTAAACGAACTCAACCAGAAAATTTCATGTCTTTAGGACAATCCCTTCGAAAGTAATTTTGTAATGTCACAGAGAGTTGAAATTAATCGGACTGTCACCTGCACAACAAATTTTGTGAGGAAACTAATGCGTCTTCAGAGATTTTAAAGAAATTTTAGAATCTTCCCTTTTTTCTTTCATTTGACGTACCAATCATGTGAGCTACCTACGGAATGTAGTGGGTATAAAATGAAGTTTTTCGTATCGCATTAAAATCTGATAATATCTCAGTTGGCATAGTACCAAATTTATGGCCAGTAAGATCAGTTTCACACTCACAAATGATACCACTTTTAATTTTGAACATCTCTTATACAGTAATCATTTCAGCGTTATACATAGATATATGGTCAAATATTTTCTGAACTAGAGCACACACGAAATCTAAGTGTGCAACAAGGATAACTGTTGATTCTGTGTAGCGAAAGCACATTGATGAATACTGGGTTTTCTTCATAAATACCCCCAAATTCTGTCAATACTCCTATTGGTTTCGAAGTTACATTAACTCAAACTTCATCTCATTGATTTCACAACAACGTCGAAATAGCGAATCCGATCAATATCAAACTTATCTACCTATGAAAACGACGCGCATGTTTGTTTTTCATTTCGTAGCAATCGAATAATAGGAAAATTTTAGACTGTACTGCAATCTGGATCTAAATAATCTCTGTAGTAGTCCAAAAACATAAAGAAATGCAAAAGCTACAAATACCTGAGTATCAACTCGTTCAACGGTGGAGCAATTAGACTATTATCTTGAAATTTCATATGAGACTTGCTACTGAAACCAAATATAAAAAAATTCAAATGCAGAATATCAGCACAATCGGAATTATATTCTGGAAATCACTAAGAAAATTAAATACGAGTACTTATGTAAAAAATTTAAAAAAATCAAATTATTTGGTTCTGATGATGCCATCCTCTTCAAATTTTGCTCAATATTCAGTATGTTGGTTTTCAATCTCAAAATGAATATGATTCGAATCGGATATTTTTTTAGGGAAATATAAAGATTCTTCTCTTCAATATTCCATTTGAGTTTTCTATGGTTCTGTTAATACTATGACTACAAAATTTCGAATGAATATTCAGTATATCGATCTACTTCCACAAAATTCCACTCAAATCGGATATCTTCTTATAGAAATAAAAAAAGTTCAGGGAGTCTAACCCTATTGTGTGAGACCATTTCGGCTTAAAATTCGAAAATTACAAACATTTGGGCAAAACGATATAGCACTCGTTCAAGTAGAACGATCAAAAAGATACAAATAGAACACATAGACTATTCTGGACACGGAGGGCTGTGTACATCCCGATTCTTTAGGAATTTTGCTCTGTGATCCAGGGTTCGCACAATTACGCTGAAATACTTTTATTTTCATCACAGGGACAAGGCTTTCCAAGAGCATGCCGAGAAAGTCCGCCAACCACATCACATTCTCCTCCTCAATTATAAATAATGTTTCACATACATTTGGGCAAAACGATGCAGTCGTTCAACATGTAGAACGAGATCTTAAAAAATGAATTTAATTGGCTGAAATCAATGGCTCTCAGGATATTCAAATATTCTTTATCGTTTTCTGAATTCACGTCATGTCTTTCTTCAATCTATTCGTTTCATAATACTCTATTACTCTTGTATCCAGTCACCATATTCGGAACATTCAAGAAATCATTTACAAATTCCGAAAAAGCTACCCGAAACGCAGTTAACGACGCAAGTATATCGACTCCCTTTAACTTTGATATATGAGATCCGATATTAAGGCTTCATATTCTGGCCCATCTCAGGAAAGAAAAATGTGAACTTGGACCGGCGTCTAATATAAGCGAAACTTTTCATTTCCTCCTGACAAATGTAAGTATGCGTGACCCGAATCGCTGGATAAATATTCGAGATATGGAAAAACGATAAGAGGGTGCGAATAAGGATCTTGAAGTTGTTAGAATATATAATATGTTGTCATTGACAAACCTGCCTTCATCCTATTCTATGATTGTATTGATGTATGTCATTTTTAGTATTCTATGAATTAGTGTAAGACAGATGACAGATGTAATAAAGAAATGTCGGTCTGAAGAAGTAATAAAATTTAGTTGTTAAAAATACAAGTTTTTTACGAATATCAAGTAGATCCCTAAATAAAATACAGTTCTACAGTTTCGAGTTAGACACTTCCAATTCTTACAGAAGTGACCTCTTTGGGCTTGAAGATCATTTCGGGGGTTTCAAAAACATCATTCTTTTCAGTTTTCAACTGTGAAAGTAATGAAAGCATTGGAATGAATTCGTAAAACTCTACTATCGTTTCGCCAAATATCTGTAATTCTCGAATTTTGGACAGACTGGATCTACTGATGAAGAATCGGTGGTCAATGAAAATTCTGCCTGGCTGGCCGGGACCACGATTAAATTAGGGTTTTGAAATTTTAAAAGGTGATTCGGGATCCGAACGCTGTAGTCAAGGTGGTTAACGAGTCAAATCGGTTCAGTAGTTTCGAAGCTATTGACATTATATAGTTCTTTAATCAACTAGGTTATTAAAGACAGCTACTAATGGTCAGGATAATAGTTCGAGACCATTGGTCGCTCAATTAATAACCGAATATATTACAAGTTTTTCCGGCGATACCAATATGAATTGTGTATGAATTCTTGAGTTTGCACAAGACTTACATTCGACATAATGAATTTTCTATGTATCTATCTTCCAGTAGAGTTTTGACATTTCTCGTAGTGCTTCTGAATACTTTGCGAACGGTTGCCATGAGGATTGCACATTAAAATAACCTAAATTGAGCATTAAAATGGGTCATTAATGATCAATTTAGTACACATTCAAATTTCGAATTTTTCTATTATTTTTTCGATATTTCCTAAACCGACAAATCCGAAATGTGGTATTATGAAGGAGAATAATGGCATGCAAGTTTCTGCGAAATTTCATAAGGAATTTTAACTGATATATGAGATCCGTTATTAAGTCTTCAAATTCTGGCCCATTACAGGAAAAAAAAATGTGAACTTGGACCGGCGTCTAATATAATCGGAACTTTTCATGTCCTTCTGAGAACTGTAAGTATGCGTGACCCGAATCGCCGGATAAATATTCAGGATATGGAAACACGATAAAAGGCTGCGAATAAGGATCTTGAAGTGACCTCTTCAGGCTTTAAGACCGTTTCTGGGGTTTCGAAAGCAATCATTTATCGTTTTGCCCAAAGATCAGTAATTTTTGAAGTTAGGAGAAAAAATGGTTTCAAACGACTCGGATGGATTCAGTGGTGAAGAAGCCGTGGTCCATGAAAATTCTGCCCGCCTGGCCGTGAAGGTATTTATTTAATATTATTGCCATACTCGTATATCCAATTGCTTGTTTTTTCAATGTCGTTTATTCGTTTTCCATTTCATTTTACAGTACAGATTTTAGACAAGATTGTGCTTTTCAACTGAAACAGTTCAATGAATATTACAACCGATGAATTACTTTTTAAAACGAGTACAAATCTTCATTTGTTGAGAATCACCCGTTATTGGAATAAGCAGGAGCATGGAATTTTTTTCAATTCAATTAGGAACAACAAGTATGAGTGATATGAAAAAGCTTCTCATAAAATATTGTAAATTTAAGTTTTTTAATTTTATTCGATTTTCGAAACGAATAGAAGCACAGAACATAAATACAGAATAAAAATGAAAAACAAAGGCCAAATCAATTTGGAGTGGCTATTTATTTAGTTGGAAAAAAATAACCAGAATCAGCAAAATAATTGCTAACCCATTTTGCCTCCAACTGCCTTCTTACCTCAGGTATCCTCTCGCCTTTAAGCTCGCCCATTCGTAACCCCCTTATACAGGGTGTTTCATTGGGAAACGGAAATACTTCACAGGTGCATAGGTGGCACCAAGGCGGTTCTGGAAATACCCCATTTATTGGGTCTTACTGTATTCGTAGTCGAGATACAGGGTGTTTTATGACTTTTGCGCTTTTTTTTTCTAAGGCCATATCTTACGAACCACCCGGTATATTTTCTTCATTTTTGGCAAATATGTTCCTAATAGAGAGCCCAATCGTATCATGAAATAATCGCTTGAAAATCCCGGTCCGGGTTGACAAAAAATTATGAATCGTTTGAATCCTCGAAACACATCGGAATTTTGAAAATCTGTTTATAATATTCGAAAACACCACTAAAAACTCAACTGAGACGTATACTTCACATTTTCGCGCAGAAAGTTTTACTGCACAAATTTTAAACGTAAAAGTGAAGTTTTTTAGAACTTGGATACCCGAAAGTGGTTTGGAGTGACTTCAACAATGAAGTATCAACAATATGAATCCATTATTATTGCAACATTACTTGTAATTCATTTCACATTGGTTTTATTTTTTATAGCTGTACACCATTTCTGTTTTTATTTTTGAGACTCTCTCGTCGTTTCTCATTACTGCACAAAGGACCCCGCACATTTTGTATGAGAATTGGCTCCCGGTGGATTTGGCTGAAAATTTGATATGATGTTCTACTAATCCTTCTGATAAATCTCTACAGTCACGAAGCTGAAAAATGCATACTTCTAGGAGTTTTTAGCGATTTTTTGTATCCATTATGGCTTACGTATTACCGTTGACACAGAAATGTTTGAGAATATTTCGTGATTATTGAAAGCAGATTCTGTCAATTCGAAATATTTTCAAACATTTCTGTGTGAACGGTAATACGTAAGCCATAATGGATACAAAAAATCGCTAAAAACTCCTAGAAAGTCTGCATTTTTTCAGCTTCGTGACTGTTTAGACATTTGATCAGAAGGATTAGTAGAAGATCATATCAAATTTTCAGCCAAATCCACCGGGAGCAATTCCCATACAAAATGTGCGGGTTCCTTTTCAACGAAAAACTTGAAGTTTTCAAGAATTTGGTTTGCTGGAAGTGATTCAAAGTAACTTTTAGTGATGAATCTATGAGCTAGTTATCGAGAGCATAATCATTTTGTGTTGTAACTGTAAAGCCCAAACGTATCATGCAATAACCACCTTGAAAATCCAGGTCCAGGTTAACAAAAATTATGAATCGTTGAATCAAAGTACGGTTTGGTGCTTATGATAATAAATATTAAGACCCTATTTTCTACCTGCACGTTTAACTGTCTAAGTATACCTGGAAGTTTGGAAATGTGTTATCAGTTTTTATACATGATGAGAATGTAAACACTGCTGACATGTTTTTTCAGCACGATGGTGCATCGCCACATTACAGGCTAATCGTTCGAGACTTTTTAAATAACAATATCCGTAATTCATGGATTGGTCGGGGAGGCCGTCATATGGGCCTTCAAGATCTCCTGATTTGAATCCCGTCTATATTATGTCTGGGGCACATAAATCGTATTTTATTCCGCGAAAATCAATACTCGGGATCAGCTGATCAGAAAATAGAAGAGGTTAGCCAGAAAATAATCCAAATGTGATTCGGAAAGGAAAGCAGTTCGAGATATTCTTAACGAGCAAGAAAATGTTCAGATCAAAATCAGGGACTTTCGAGCAGTTTTTGAAGTAATTTTTCTAATTATTTAATATTAGGTATGTTTTTTCGTTCATAGTTGTTTCAAAATATACGATATCAACCTATGCAAATCAATTCTCAATAAATGAAAACCAATGTGAAAATGAATTACAAAGTAATGTTGAGATAATTATGGTCTATGGATTCAATATTGTTGATAATCCATTGTTAAAAGTTACTTCAAACCACTTTCGGGTATCCAAGTTCTTAAAACATCACTTTACGTTGAAAATTCATGCAGTAAAACTGTGTGCGCGAAAATTTTAAGTATACGTCTCAGTTTAGTTTTTAGTGGTGTTCTCGAATATTAAAACAGAGTTTCAAAATTCCGATGTATAGGGTGTTGTTTCGAGATTCAAACGATTCCTAATTTTTTGTTAACCCGATCTGGATTTTCAAGAAGAGCATTGCATGATACGTTTGGGCTTTACACACAAAAAATGACTATGTTCTCAATAATTAAC
>JACDNR010000945.1:0-29890 GCA_013421045.1 Propylea japonica | reverse complement strand
GTCAGAACTTTTAACGAAAGAAATCCACATTTACCACCTTAAACAAAATCGAAGTTCAGGAAGTATCAAAACAATTTTCTCCGTAGTGGAAGAATTAACTCAAAACAGAATCGTGTGAATACAGTAACAGATAATGAAAAAAATCAAATAAATATTCTAGGACATATTCACGCAAATCAAAGAGGTTCCGTCAGACAGTTGCACACGAATTTTGATTTAATTTCGTTAAAGTCAGTAAATGCCAATTTCGTTCGTTGAATTTTGATTATTTTTTTCTAGGAATTTGTTACATTTGCGCAAATAAAGAAAAATACCCTTGATATATCATTCCAGTGAAATTATTATTGCATGTTTTGCTTAGTGCTTGATCTGTAAGAAAAGTAAGAATGACAGTTTTTAACGTAGCTACTTCAAAAATGCAAGCTTACAAACTGTCTTAATCGTGAAATTCGAATTTTATTGATAACGGCAAAATACTGATTTTAGAGGCATGAAATATTCGGGACACCATAACTGGTTTTTGACGAGGAATCGATTGGAATTACAAAATTATAGGGTTGCCATTTGAAAAAAGTGAGATTTCATAGTTTTATTGAGGGCTCAACTTTGGGGCCCCTTTTCAGACCCTGTATAATATTTCCTCATAAGTTATACAAGAAAAAGTTTCAGCGTACTTCTTTGTTCCACTTTCGCAAAAAGAAATTCTTGTAATGAGGGATTTTGAAGATATGGACACTAATTTGTGACAACCTTTTTTTCAAAAAATTTCATAATCAGGCTATAATTCAAGAACCGCTTGAGTGGTTGCACATATCTTACATCAAATCAGTGTAGAATTGAACGAAGAATTCGAATATGTAAAAATATACAGGGTGTTGTTGATTTGAAATAACGAAGTTACATTCGTTTCGGTGAAACCGGAAGGAGATTCCTCTCGAAATATTTTACAATTGAAGTTCATGTACTCTAAAACGAAAATCCAAAATCTTGAATCGTTACAATTCCTTCCTCGAAAACGTCTAATGAAACACTTAAAAAAATCACCCTGTATACGTTATATAAAATTTTTAAAAAAAATCACCGTTTTTCGATAACAATTATTTAAAAACAATCTGATCGTTTTATTTCATTTTGAAAAGATTTATTGATTATATGAAACATACATTTCTGGAAAATAAAACAGTGTAAAATATTCATCAGTTCCGCATTTCAATTTCATGCATTTTATGGATACAGTTTCTTGTACTGAAATGTTTGTCCTTGAATTAGATAATTGGTTTGAGTAAAAGCTAGACCTAATCGAAAGAAAAACAATAATTAACGATATAGATATTCATTTTCGATATGTCCACCTATTATAAGGAATGATATTATCATTTATGTACGTCAATAAGCGAAATTTCATTCATCCAAAGTTTGCAATATTGCAAACAGAAAATTTGTTTTCAATTTCCTCAGTGAGATAGTAAGGACCTTTGTTCATTAGAATCTTTTCCAGAGAATCTTCGGAAAAAATTAATACTATTTTTTCAATATTCTTCAAACGCCTTAGTCTGTCAAGAAATAGTTATTTAATCACTAGGTTATTAAAGACAGCGATTAATGGTCAAGATATTTAAAGCGTGAGCGGAGCGAACGTTTTAATAGTTCGAGACCATTAGTCGCCAGATTAATAAACTGAGTTGATTACAAGATAATTGATTGGAAAAACAATTTATATTTTGCACAAGACCTTCATTTGACAATATAAATTTTTATGTTTCTGTGATCCAGTAGAGTTTTGACATTTCTGGTAGAGCTTTGAATACTTTGTGTACGGTTGCCATGAGGATTGCACATTAAAATGGATAAAAATTGAGCATTAAAATGGGTCATTAATGCTCAATTCGTGCACATAAAATCACCTTTTATTTCGAGGTCGGCGGAAAATATGTATTAATGATAAATTTGATAATCTTTTACAATAAGTAGTATATTATTATGCCATAGCTACGATAGATCTCATCATGATCCGTGTTCACTCAACTGTCTCTGATTAGTAATGGAGATAATTAGTTAAGGTAATTGTAAATAATTGCTACGTTAGCTTAGTTAGATGTTAGATATCCGTGGCATTAACTGATTTTGGCACAATCATTATATTTTTGCCATAAACAGATTGACTGACCCAAACAAGATACAGATCTGGCAACAGATAGCTCTATCGTATTTGAATTATTACATGTAAAAAAGTCAATTCATTGCCAGTTTTCTCCCAAGAAATGGGGAAATCCAACTGCCGAAGACGGGTCACTCTTCTACTTCAATGCGAGCTCTCACAAAATGGTACAAAACACTGCAAATTGATATTTTTTTTTGGATTCACACATAATGTGGCATTTTTCACAAAGCCTCTCGGGCATTTCATGCCAAGGGGAGGATCCGTGGTTCTCAGTGAGGGAAGATCACTTGTCGGACGATGTTAACTGTCCCCAACAATACTGCCTTCTGCAATCCATGATAAAGTATTGCGTATGAATTTCTAGCTGACGGTTTTTTTTGGTACTAATCCATTGGCACTTATGATCAGTGGTAGGTATTATGTCAAACCCTCCACAAATCTCGAATCTGTCTCGACAACGTTTCGTATTTTCTGATTTTTTCAGCATATGTTTTACCCATATTTGATCTAGTGGGACTGCGAAATCGATGATCGTTGCAGTTTTATTCCTTTTGTCCCAAACAACCATGTCCGGTCTATTGTGCTCGTTCCCAGGTCCGTCGTTATCGTGAGTTGAATATACCTTTGATTCGCCGTTTGATGGGGCGGTGTGAAATGTTTTATGAGATTTTTACTCAGGTACATGACTTGGTGTGTACCACCTTTCCCATATTGTCATGCCGTGACATATTTTGTGCCGGCTATCACTGAGCAACCTGATATTAGATGTTGGATAGTTTCTTCAGCGTTGTTGCATAGTCGGCATTTAGTGTTGTCAAGTGTGTTTCATTATGTGGTTAGTGTAGTTCGGGTGGGTACCACCTGGGCTGTATGGCAAAGATGGTTCCTTCAGTCTGAGGGAAGAGGTACCCTGGGTCAGGTAAGTATTAGATGCTACTATGTCTACGTCTTTCTGGTGCAGACCTGCGTAGAATCTGCGTGTAGTTGCTTAGTCTGCCAGCTGCCTAGTTGCTCTAATGGATCTACCTTGTCGTTCCCGCCTGCGATCGTCTCTCGTGACATGCTCTCCTGTGCAGTTACCCATTGATGTAATGGTAAGTTTGTGTTGTTGAAGTAGTTTTTAATGTTGATTATTTCTTTGTTACAGGTATCTTCTATGGAGCAGAGGCCTCGACCTCCCTCTTTTCTAGGTAAGTATAACCTTTCAATCGCCGAGTTAGGGGGTGTATGGTTAGGCCGAACTGAGTAATTGTAGTTCTTAATTTTTCTATCCACGAGTTGCAGGTCCGTTTTAGACCAGGCGAGTATTCCTGCTGTGTACGTGAACGCCGGAATGGCCCAGATGTTAATGGCCATCAATTTATTTTTCGAGGACAGCTGTGATTTGAATAACTTTACTCTTCTGAGTAGTTCCGTTTTGACTTTTTTCTTTATTCTCCGATTGCCTGATCTCAAATGTTTGTTCTATGACTAATATTTATATGTTTTCTCCGTACTCAGCGTATTTATTCTCTATATCTACATGCCTTAGTATAGTGTGACTTTTTGAGCGCTCGTTCTAATGTGTGTGAAGTTGGCTCAGCACCTTTTTGATTTTCGAAAAAAATTGTTGTGCTGAGTTGTGCTAGGTTTGTGCTGCTTTGTGCTGATATTTTTCTTAATTCCAAGTGGTTTTCGAAATATTTCAAAAACCGAAAAAATGAGCCAGCCCAGCACTTTTCGAAAAATGGGATTTAAATGATTGATAAAATTGTGCTACAACATGTACTGAGTGTGCCGTTCGAATTTCCTCGAAAGTCCCTCTCGTTTCCTGAAAAATCGAAATTTAAGAAAAAAGATAGCCCAGCACTTTCGTTTTTTTTCTCGAAAAAGAATGTAAAAATTTGTGCTACATTTGTGTGCTTTGGTGCAGTAAATATTTTCACGAAAATCCTTCGTGTTTTCCTGCAAACTACGATAATAAAAAAGTTATCCCAGCACTTTGGAATTTTTTTAGAAAAAACATGCTCAAAAAATTGTGCTACTCTCAGGCAAAGTTGTGCTATTTATGTTATTTTCACAAATATCCTGCCAATTCAACCAAAAAAGAAAGAAATTAAAAAAAGTTAGCCCAGCACTTTCATTTTTTTTCGACTAAAATTGTTTCATTTGATTGTAGGGTGAAGTGGGGTAATAGCGTACCTGTTTTGACGTAATTTAACTCTTCAGTCTTTGGTGGAGGGGATTATTCAGATTCTAATTTTTTATTTCATCTTTTAGCGGCGTTTTCTCTAGATTACAAATCACCCAAAGAATTTTCAAAAACTAGTTTTTCATGGTTGTATTGCTATTTTTTTAAAACCACTCCGAAGTACACATTTGCCGCACAAATTGGGGCAAATGTGTACGCCGCAAAGAAAGCCTTTACAATTCAGTCGTTTTGCTGTTGGGGCAAATGTGTACAAAAGAGCAATTAAGGACAAGAAATTCTTTATATGATTTTTTTATTTCCGAATTTTCCAGTGGAAGCTATGCACTTTTGTTGCCCACCTTCTGTTCTCTCTTAATTGGCACAATTCACAAAGGTGAAAACAAAGTAAAAAGTAAGGAGTAAAAGGAAAAAAAACGTCTTTAATAGCCAAAATTGAAAAGAACATGTCAGAATTTGTATCTTGAAAGTAAAAAAAAGGAATTATAGTGCCAAAGTCCTGGCCAAAATGAGAATAGACAATTTGAGTGAGACCTCCAGCAACTCTGCTAACCCATGTTGTAGGAGGAAAAGTTAACTCGAAATATCAAACACCTCTTCTTCCCACAGATGGCTCTGGAAGCTTGGTGACAATAGCATTGCCATCGATTTCGCTAATATCTTCAGAGGGAGGGTAAACGAAAGTGTTTTCTCCGTGTTTTTCAAAATTGCACAATGGGAGTTAGCCCTTCGAATTAAGTATCTTTCCATTTAAGCCCTAATAAGATTGTGAAAGTCTAATACGGAGTGGGTGAATGTGTATTCTATATAAATTCTGCTTGGGGTAAATGTGTACTTTGTACACATTTGCCCCGGGAAAAAATACACATTTAACCCGGACTGAAAAAAACCGGGGTAAATGTATACCCAACATTATGTACAGGTAAACATTAATTTAACTTATATGCAGCTATTAATGAAGAGAACAACGAACCTTCAAGTGATTTATCAAAAAACTAATCAAATCTAGCTGAAAATGGTGATCCTGCAGCACTGTAAACAGAAGTCCGCGAAATGTGATTCAAAACCAAAATAACACCTGAGGAAATGGAGGCAGATTGGTGAAGCCCTATTGGCTAGACATAGTTGCAGCCATCTGAGAAGTAATCATTGAACTACAGGCTTCCAAATGGAGCCACTAGATAGCAGCTAGCTTCAATTTTTTCTACTTTTTTCAAAGTAGTACACATTTGCCCCAAGTACGCAATTACCCCACTTCACCCTACTCTATTTGTGCCAACTTGTGCTCATCAAAGTTTCAGAAAAATCATGAGTTTTCTTTTTATATGAGGGAAATAAGAAAAATCAGTAGGGTGGAGGAAGAACCAGTATACCTGGCAACAGTGACTGTGAAGTTGGCCCAGCATTTTTGATTTTCGAGAAAAGTTGTGCTGAATTGTGCTAGATTTGTGCTGCTCTGTGCCACTGAAATTTTTTTTTATTTCATTCGGTTTTTGAGATATTCAAACGAAATGTTTTGTACGAACCTACCTAGCATTTCCGAAAAAAGGGTTTCCAAACATGTTGAAATGGATTATGGTATAAAGTATTGTGATATAATGAGTTGGGCTTTCGAATTTTCTGGCAAGTTCCTTGGAGTTGTAAGAATATTCAATCAACGAAAAAAATTCTCAGAAATTATGTAGCACAAATTTTTACATTCTTTTTCGAGAAAAAAAAACGAAAGTGCTGGGCTATCTTTTTTCTTAAATTTCGATTTTTCAGGAACGAGAGGGACTTTCGAGAAAATTCGAACGCACCAACTCAATACATGTGTAGCACAATTTTTATCAATCATTCAAAGCCCATTTTTCGAAATGTGCTGGGCTGGCTCATTTTTTCGGTTTTAAAATTTCGAAAACCACTTGGAATTGGGAAAAAAAATTATCAGCACAAAGCAGCACAAACCTAGCACAACTGAGCACAACAAAAATTTTTTCGAAAATCAAAAAGTGCTGGGCCAACTTACACACATCTCGTTCTACTCAAACGAGTGCTATATCGTCTTGGCCAAATGTCGGTAATTTTCAAATCTTGATCCGAAAATGGTCTCAAATGATAAAGAACGACTCTCTGATGACGAATCCGTGGTCCAACTCATTCTGTCAGTGGGGTCGTCCGGCAGTTAGTACTATAACTTTCGAATGGTGTCCTAGACACTTGAGATCAGGGTGACTACTAGGTTAAGTTCGTTAACCAGCCAAATCGTACAGGGTGTCCAAAAAACTATGGCCATTCAAAATGCTCTCCTCAATTCTCAGACAAAACGAAACAATCAAGATGAAAATTTTGTGGTACAACTGCAATATGCTCATAATAAGCTTCGTGCAAAATTTTGTTCATAGTTCAAACAGAACCATTGAAAATTCAATTGAGCATTGAAAAGAAGGAACTTCATACTTCCATATCAAGATATTCGATTCGAGTCATTTTGTGAATGAAGATACACTGAATGTTCAGGTCATGCAAAATTTCGAGAAGATCACATTCCGTGAACCATCGAAAATTCAATTGGAATATTGAATAAAAGAATCTCTATATTTCCATAACAAAATATCCGATTCAAGTAAAATTTATTTTGTGCATGAAGATTGATACTGAATTTCAAGAGGCATCATCAGAACCATAGATTTAATTTTTTTAATTGTCAACTTCTATATTCTAGTTTTTGCATAATTTCCAGAATATTATTCCGATCGTGCCAGATTTTGGATTTATATATTCAGTATCAAAATCTCAATTTCAATAAAAATTTTGAAGCAATAGCCTTAGTGCTCCACTAATAAACGAGCTTTCAAAAGCACCTGCTCAGGGCTTCCTTAAATTTTTTATTACACGTTAAATTAAATACCCGAGTTCAAAGATTTTCGTCCCCTGAAGAAGCGATTGATACGAACAGAATACATGTTTTGGTGACACCTCAATCAGACTGCCAAACATGCTTCCAAAATTGGTTCGAACGCATGCAATTTATTCAAATCTTCGTGGGAATACTTTGAAAAACAATGAAGCAATTTTCGTTAATTATTATGTGTTTTTTCTTTAATTCCGAAATACAAAAGGTAACTTTAGTATATACAATGGAACTTCTCTATAGCGAACGTCTGTATAACGATTTTCTCTATTATTTTTGGATCTTTGAGAAAATAAGATTTTTTAGGAGAATAAAATGCATTTTAATTGTACAACTCAGACAAAAATTGCAAATTATTTGCCAAAAAAATTGTAAATAGATATGAATTGTTTACGTACCTACTTAAAATGCCTATAAATGCTAATAGAAAAGAACTCACAGACCTTTTCGATTATGTGTATGTATTCACAATAAAAAAATGCAAGGAAGTATTGCTTGTTTCGACACTCGACATTACAGAAATATTTCCTCTGTATAACGGAATTTCTGTATAACGAATTTTTTTGCTTATTTAGCGATTTCGTTAAAGGGAAATTCCACTGTAATACTATTCAAACACGAGCTCGTAAAGGCCTATACCATTGTCTAAAGAATCCTCCTTCATGCCTATACCTTCGTATCTATTATTTGTCTGCCATAGGTATACTATGTAATTCAAATATCAAATCTAGAAAGTAAAAGACCTTAAATAATTGATATCAATTATCAGAAATTAAGTTGGAAATAACATCTGAGAGAAAGTTTGAGTTAGTACAAGAAAATTCACAATCTTCACAATGTAGATTAGAGAAATTCATATAATTACAGAAATGTACGGCGTGCGAAGAGCTATAATAATTGTTCTGGGGATCGAGGTCAAGAGAATATCGATAAGTTTCATGGAAAAACTTTAAATATCTGTCTATACATTTTATACAAAAAGAAGCAATTTCGTACTTTTTCTTATTATTATCCTTCAGTTCAACAAAAACAGAATATCGACATTATGCAGGCAAAAAAATCCTATTGGGGACATACTATACGAGGGATGTTCAAAAGAAAAGGTGAGTTAGCAGGTTGTGTACATTCGATTATAATTTTTCTACTTAAACGAGCGCTTCATCGTTTTACCCGAATGTCTGCAATTTTCGAATTTTGAGCACAATAACTTTCGAAGAAATTGTCCCAGAGACTTGAAATTTCAGGATGAGTTTGGATCCCAAATAGCACGGTTAGGTTCGTAACCAGCCAAATCGTACAGGGTGTTCCTTAAAATATGGCCTTCAAAACTTTGTTCCTCAATATCTCAGACAAAAAAAACCAATCGGAATGATATGTTACGACCAAATGCAAGATGCTAATAAAAAACCTCATGCAAAAATTTTATGGCCATAGTGTAAACAGAACCATAGAAAATTCAATTGGAATATTTAAAACAACTTCATATTTCCATAAAAAGATTAGAGTGAAATTTTTGTGAATGGAGAACGATAATCTGAATGTTCATCCATAATTTCCAGGACCATAGAAAAGTCAATTGGAATATTGAAAATAAAAATCCTTATATTTCCATAACAGGATATCTGACTCGAGTGAATTTTTTCTATGAACAAAGATTGGTATACTGATTCTTCATGCAAAATTTTGTGGCCATAGTGTTAAAAGAACCGCAGAAAATTCAATTGAAATGTTGAGAGAAAAATCTTTATATTCCCATTGCAAAATATCCGATTCGAGTGAAATTTATTTTGAGAGTGAAAACTACTAAACTGAATGTTCATGCAAAATTTCAAGGGGATCGCCTCATCAGAACCATGAAATTTAATTTTTGTGATTATTTATTTTTCACATATTTCATTTCTTGAATAATTTTCAGAATATACCTAATTCCGATTGTGCTGAGATTCTGCATTTGTATATTTGGTATAAATCTCAAATCTCATATAAAATTTTGAGGTATTAATCTTATTGCTCTACCAAAGAACGAGCGCTCAAAAGCTCCTGCTCAGGGTTTTTCTTAATTTTTTTAATATGCTGGTACACTGCATATTGGCATTATCAGACAATTTGAATTAGTAGTTAGACTTTTTATAAAGATGGATTGAAGAATCTGTAAAAGTTTGGTGTTATAATGGAATAAAGTGCTCAAAGGCACTTCAAATGTTGATTGTGACATTCGGCGAGTTCACTTTGTGTAAAAATAGTATATTATGCAACGAGCGTATAATGCTATATCATTCAAGAGATGAAGTTTAGGCTACGAGCTTCAGGCGAGTGACCTAAATCACCGAGAAAATATAACAGCCATTATACGCGAGTAGCATACTTTACTTTATACACGACTACAAAATATATTCTTTGAAGTTTTTAACATTTGGCGACCGTGACAAGACTTTTTTGTTTGGATAGAGTCAAGTTGACATATGCGATTTTTTTTGGGAAACCATCAGTCATCTATACTAATATTATAAAGAGGAAAGATTCGTATGTTTGTAGGTTTGTGGGTTTGTGGCGTTGATACGAGTTAACTCATAAGCTACTAGACCGATTTCAATAATTCTTTCACCCTTAGAAAGCTGAAATATCCCTGAGTAACATAGGCTATACTTTTCACCCGAGAAAATTAAGGAAACCTACTATAACTTCAATGATAATAAATAGGAATACCAAAATAAGCCATGATCAGCTATTTTCAGGTGCGCTGCACAAACCGTAAGACGTACATAGAAACAATGTTTGACGGAAATGTACCTCTTCAATAGTTCTAATTATGCATTATTTGCGAGTACTTTTTATGAATACGCTATTGATCCTCATCCAATCAGATACGTTGTTCATACCCAGTATTTAATTTAGAACGAAATTGCCTTTTACATCATTCAATTTGATGAATACATCAAAAGATATGGCAGGTTGAAGATGAAATCGCACCAAAATGCGTCTCCGAGGTAGGCACTAGGCGGGTAGGAGAAGGTACCGTTGTGTGAGGGATGTATGAATATATTTTGGATTGCCGATGCCCGTACGTTTATGATCACAAATCAGATCAACAGATGGCGCTGTAGTTGTTATTCAGGTTATTCATCTACTCTGCAACTAAACGGCTGGATCGAATTGAATGAATTTTTGTGTATACAGAACAACGTCTGTTGGGTCTGCTAGTTGTATAATAAAAGTTGTTTTAATTGATTTAATACAAGTAGATTTGGTCCTCGATTTGAAGAGTAAACTCATTTTTGTTAGTTGGGGAACTTCACAATCTTGAAAAATATCAATTTTAACAATATAATATTAAAGCTAAATCAAGGAAGTATCTGACAGCAGTGAATAATTACTCATTATTCATTATGTAGTGATAATGCTGCTCACACATCAATGCTTGTTCGTGATTTTTTGGCCAAAAATAGCACGGTTATCATGCCATGTATTTACCAGATTTGTCTCCCTGAGACTTTTTCCTATTACTAGCAGCCCTCGTATTACTGCATCGTTAGGCAGCACTAAAGATTACTGGACCGTAGAAATAATCATTTGATTTGGTGATTGATGGTATTAATTCAAGGTTCATTAGGAACCTCATAAATATTGATTGAATTATTTATCAATTAGGAGGAAACGGTCAGAACTTTCCGTAAATACTTATTCCGACTTGATCGGGTCAAAGGAATTCACGTAAATTGAACGTAAACATTATGAAAACTATTGACGTCAAAAGTTTATTATTAGATTTGAATATTCTAGATATTGTCACAGATTATAACCCTTTTCAGTTTAGTCAAAGATTACTCTTTGGATTGATCGACAGTTATTTTTCAAACATTGTAATATTGAAGAGGATGAAGAGGACCTTCATTAAGCTCTTCAGATGCCACAAACTTCGTACGTCACCTTGGCTCTGGTTTTCTGCTGCTAAATTAAGCAGCAGTTCAGCACTGCCCTATTACTGCATAGGCCAACATAGGTAACATGGCCTATGTTTTTTATTATCGCCTAGGACCACATCGGCCATGGCCAAGGGGAAAATTTTCGGTGAAGAAGAAAAAACAATTTCTTTAATTACTCTACGAAATGTAGAAATTTCCATCTTCGAAAACTATAACTCGCTGGTCGGCGAGATATAAAGCTTGCAACAGCATGAACCAAAATTGAAAAGAAGTTGAGTGGAATTGATGAGCGAGGCAGGTCTAAGACTGGGATAGAAGAAAAAGGATTGAAAATCAACCTAATATCTCTTGAAACCGCAATAATGTTCGTTGTATGGAGTCCAATTTTAGAAAGATTTGATAAAGTGAGCGATTCAATACAGAAAGTTGACATTGGTATAGATGAAGTAGTTTTATTTTATGAGTAATTGGTTGATTATATCGTAGGATTATTAGATCAATTTTATCGATTTGCGGAAAGAGAGAGAGAAGATTCATTAAGGATTTGAGAAATATCGTCAAGTGAAGAAAGAAGAGCCACAACAAGAACTGTTCCGGATGATGAATCTCGAGCGGAATATACTGTTTTGAGTGAAAGGGAAAACTTCAGAGTTACAATTAGAATGTTTTTATGTACGGTACAAATGATATTCGTACCGACAGTGCCCCGTCATCAATTCCACCATCACCCAAACGTCAGCTCGCGACAGCTTCAGGAGCTTTCTGATATAGGTACCTAGGTGAAATCATGAAGAATTTGTTGAATTTGTTCCCTGGTGATCTGCGGGTCAAGAAAATAAGCACTGAGAAAAACTTCAGGACATTGTTAAGTAAAAGAGAGGAATGGAAACGGGCATACACCTACTATAACCTCAAGCAAAATACCGTAATGTGGTATACAGATGGTTCCAAAACCTCTACAGAAGCTGGCGCTGGGATATACGGGCCAAGTACCAAGTGAAGCTCCTGTATGAGCTTCTTTCAAGCAGGAATCTTAGCTATTGAAAGATGTCTAGATGTAAATCTAGAAAGAAACTATCAGAAGTGTGGTATAGCCATACATTCAGATAGTCAAGCTACTATTAAAGCACTGAGCTCCTACGTCATCGACTCAAAGATGATCTTGGAGTGCCGAAACAAACTCAATGAAGTAGGCAGGGTCTTTTTAATCTGGATTCTCCGCCATTCGTGAATCAAAGGAAACGAAGAGGCTGATACACTTTCCACGAATGTCACTCATTGGCCCAGAACCCTTCTGTGGTATAGGTAAATGTACCTATAAGAAGGAGTTTCTGGAGAAGGAGAAAGCCGAGAAGGAAAAACTCTGGAGGAATCTCCTAGAGATGGATCAGCAAGATCCAAAAGATATCTGGATTTTGGTAAGAAACAATTACACCTCCTTACTGGCTTTCTTACAGGACACTGTCGCCTCAGGAAGCACCTATTGAGGATGGGAGTATCGGACTCTGACGAGTGTAGGTTCTGTGGCGAGGAGGATTTTACCCCATTCACCTAGTCACGGAATGCTACGGCATTGTGAGAGAATGCCTTGGGCGAGAAACTTGTAAAAGTGTGATTCCAGATAAGACAGGGTAAGACCTAATCGAAAGAAATTGGCATAAAATAATAAATTTTAAGCATTGAGATGAATACCTAATCCACTTAAGATATTTTTCACAGAAAAATATTGATTCGATTTATGAGTATTTAATCATTTGAATTTTGAGGATCAGATACGTATTTAAGCATGAAGTTGAGTTGCAGTAATATGTCTTAGTAAAAATTTCATTTCAACTCCAATTTCTACATAATACGAGTATGTCGTATATTCCAGATTCTAGAATTGCTAGATTGAGGTCTAACACCTTTGTGGATTAATTATTTCCTGTATTCCAATCAAACTGACAAGGAAATTTGGTCATCAGATTAAAATTTATGTGGTATTTTTATGAAGATTTTATTTGTGGTCCTGCTGAAAGGAAAGAGTTCCTGTTTTTAATCTAGCAATCATTTTTGAATCATGATATAGTCTACTGTTTTCGATTGATTTATCGTTTTCGAAATTAGTGCTGACCATGACAGACGGAGTAGTAAAATCAAATATTAAATTCAATTCGAAATTGAGTAACTAAGTAGAAAAAAAATTTGGGGCTTTGTGGAAAAATCGCGGAAAAGTATTAAACCTTTATTCTTTTTAAGTATCAAGGATAACCTATCGAATAAACAAAATCGTGTGAATAATTGATTTATTCATATTTCATTTTTAATGATGAACACGGATTGAACGAGATACTTGAAGTGGATTCGTTGCTGCAAGCAATTCAGACTGTCATAACTTTTCTCATTAGCATATCAGATAGTACCTACTGATTTATCAAATTAATAATATTCAAATTAGTTTCGAATCACTATACGCTATATTGTATATGATGAGAAGGAATTGGAAAAAAATGATGGGACTAATCAAATAAATATATATGAGGTAATTTCCATTCAATATCTATTGACACCTGGTTTATCCACTCACTGTAAGTAATTAATGGATCCATTTAATTGAAACACAAAACTACATACGTACTCAAGTAGGTAATGGTATTTGTCGTCTCGAAGGGTCCTTTTCGAATGTCTTGATAGCACCATGAAATAACGATAGCTTATGTAGAATTACATTGAACGAACACCAACTTTGAATTTCGTTTTGTGGTTATAGTAAAAATTATGTGTTTTTTTGATTATACTATGAGCCAATAATGAAGACTTTCATTGCTGAGAAATATTCACATATTTCTTTTCTTAGTTTAAATTACCATAAAAATGAAAAAAAAAGAAAAACAAATTTTATCGAGTTTCAATTGTTTTCAGCCTATCTGCCTTCCAAGGCTGATTACAACAGAAAAAGTCTGATCAAGTACCTTTTTTTCCTATGACTTTCGTAGCTTAGGAATTCCCAAAGTTTTTAAACTTAGCCAAAAGCTGAAAAACACTTTGTTTTAATTCCTGAATCGAAAATACATCCTACTGAAAACTGAAGTTCTAGCTTTCAAGCCTTTTTTTGGTAGCTTGCAGTGATTTCAGGAAGCTTACTGTATAGGAGAATATGAATTTTTTAAACCTAGCTGGCAAAATATTGAAAAAACACTCAAAAAATCATAACTCGAGGACTACAAAAAATCGCATTACATACATGGGGTATTTTTGGTTAGCCACAGGTCAGAGGAATCTTAAAATAATTTACCTATTGACGTCAATCACGTGGACACCCTGTATATTCAGCGTTAATTGAATTGATTTCTCGAATGGAAAACCGGTTCATTGATTCATTCATAAGTTATAATTTAATGAAAATCTGAAAAAAGATTGACATGAAGTCGGGCATTTCGCATGCTTGTTTATAATTTTCATTATAATTCGAATATGAATTTTTCGATAATTAAGAGCCTCATTCTGCTCATTTATTGATGCAATTTTCTCATTTAAAATCATAATTGAAAATGTTAGGTTGCGTTTCTCCCCTCACGTGAATGGAATAACAAAGTCGAACCCTGAAATGGGCATTTTCAGTATGTTAAAATATATGTTTTTTCATGTGAAAGCATCGAGAGTAGTGTAAAATATATATCTACCTACCCATTATTCACTAAAAATTTCAAGTAATTAATTTTTAATTATACTCGGAAGTTTAAACGTCGCGCAATAATGACGTACGAGTAAGCATGTGGGTAGACGCTTCACAATAAAGCGGCCAAATGACATCGTTGTGAACTGTGATTCAATATTATACTAATGGAATGAATGCTTACGCGTCCGTCACACTCAACCGTCAATTATGATCATTTGAATTCGCTAGCTTATTTCGATGGTTTCAATAAATTTTTTCTCGAAAACCTGACAACGAAATAAAAAACGAATTATCTGAAAAATTTCTAGAATCATTTTTTTGAAAATGCTCATTTCCTTCATGTCTTTGCTTTTTCCGAGGCTTTTCAATTATTCTCGTACCGCTGCATTACTTAATTAAATTGATTATTCGCTCAGAGTAAAATTTGAACCTGTTTACTTCTTGCTCTGAGTTAATACGAGTATGTCCATAAGTTAAAGTGTAAATCGAATTAGGATCATGATAAAGTACTTTAGTTACTCCATACATCCAATACAATCAGCCAAAGAGAATAATATACAAAAAATGCAAAAAGTCATGACCTGAATTCAGAAGCTTTTGCGCGCTTATAAAACTATGGTTAAGTTCCTGAGACCAAATGGTCCCATTACCTATACACCTATACGATAATGTTGTTCACAATAACCAAACTTAATACATGAAGGTCAAGAGTTTTTGTAAGCTTTTTCGAAACGATATTTCAAATTTGGTATCTGAGAAAACATGGTTTCATTCATGAATTCAACTGTCCTTCTCAAATCTTGAACTCATATTGAAAAGCTATTTTTTTAATTATCACGACAAATTTGGGAAACGTATTCAAAACGAAATTTTCAGGAGGGCTTTAATTTTTGAATAGGAATATTAAGTTTGTGAATACATATACACCCTTGAACTCATATTGAAAAAGCTATTTTTTTAATTATCACGACAAATTTTGGGAAACGTATTCAAAACGAAATTACATTCTTTTCCGGTGAAACCGGAAGTAGATTCCTCTTGAAAATATTTTAAAATTAAAGTTCATGTACTCTCAAACGAAAATCCAAAATCTTGAATTTGTATTACAATTCCTTCCTCGAAAACGTCTAATGAAACACCACCCTGTATATGTATTCACAAACTTAATATTCCTATTCAAAAATTAAAGCCCTCTTGAAAATTTCGTTTGAATACGTTTCCCAAAATTTGTCGTGATAATTAAAAAAATAGCTTTTCAATATGAGTTCAAGGGTGTATATGTATTCACAAACTTAATATTCCTATTCAAAAATTAAAGCCCTCCTGAAAATTTCGTTTTGAATACGTTTCACAAACTTTGTCGTGATAATTAAAAAAATAGCTTTTTCAATATGAGTTTAAGATTTGAGAAGGACAGTTGAATTCATGAATGAAACCAATGAAACTATGTTTTCTCAGATACCAAATTTGAAATATCGTTTCGAAAAAGCTTACAAAAACTCTTGACCTTCATGTATTAAGTTTGGTTATTGTGAACAACATTATCGCCAAAGAATATTGTCACGTAGAGTTCGAATTATTCGAAATGTCACCTAACAAAGTTTTAGCCTGTCTGTAGTTACGTTCGTGATTAAAATTTTAATAATTCTTCTAAATTTGTAATTTATTAATTTTTTTCCGACATGTACCATTAGTCTTTGGATGCGTTTTAGATCAGAAACTATTAAAATAATATTTTAACATTTTTAAATAAATGTCAAATAAATAAAAAAGCCCGGGTCTTTCGAACAGTTTCTGAAGTATGGAACTTTTCGAAGAAATAATATTTGAAAATGTTTAAGGGTCATCCTCAGTTTTAACATTTTCATTGGAAATATATCTTAAATAACTGGTTTGTGCTGTTTCGAAGTTTTCGATATCAGGTGGCCTTACTTGTGACGTCAAACTTGTGAGAAGATTTAGGTCCCTCATTTACACACACTTTAAAAAAACCCGAAATACCGCGGTTAAGTTTATGGGCTCACCTACTAACACATCGACATTATAAAAATTGTTTATGAAGATTTCTGATATTTCTTATCAAACTATTTAAACGAAAAGAGAACTGGTAATGAAAAATTGTAGATAGTAACCAACGAATTCATATGAAATTTACCTCAATTCAAGTGAGTGTTTTCCATAATTCTTTAACTTCAATTTACTTAAACGAATGCTATATTGTTTTTGCCCAAATGTCTGTAATTTTCGAATTTTGAGCCAAAAATGGTCTCGAACGATATGGTAAGACTACCTAATCTACTGACGAATTCGTGGTCAAATTCAATTCAGTCCGTGGGACCGTCCGGACGTCAGTCCGTTGTTAGCACAATAACTTTCGAAGGGATGGTCCTAGAAAGTGAAACTCGAAATTTTCAGGATGAGTTCGGATCCCAAATGGCTAGGTTAAGTTCGTTAACCAGCCAAATCGTACAGGGTGTTCCCTAAAATATGACCATTCAAAATTTTTGTTTCCTCAATATCTCAAAAAATACGAAACCAATCGGAATGAAATGTGACGGCCAAATGCAAGATGCTGATAAAAAGCCTCATGCCAAAGAGTGGACAGAACCATAAAGAAAATTCAATTGGAATATTGAAAAAAAGACATTTTTTTGTGAATGGAGATCGATATTCTGAATGATCATCCAAAATTTCGTGGCCATAGTTTCAACAGAACCATAGAAAATTCAATTGGAATATTGAAAAAGAAAACTTTATATTTCCATAAAAGGATATCCGATTCGAGTGAAATTTATTTGGAAAATGAAAATTACTATATTGCATGTTCATGCAAAATTTTAGGGGGATCACATGATCAAAACCATAGAATTTAATTTTTGTAATTATTTACTCTCTACATATTTCATTTTTCGAATAATTTTCAGAATATAATTCCGATTGTGCTGAGATTCTGCATTAGTATATTTGGTATCAATCTCAAATCCCATATAAAATTTTGAGGTACCTAATGGTCTTATTGCTCCACCAAAAAACGAGCGCTCAAAGGTCCTGCTCAGTGCTTTTCTTAATTTTCTTTCTTTAGATTAAATTGATTCAGAATATGACAAAAGTGCAATCTGAAATGATAACATTAGTTTTTTTCGCATTGTTCGCCTTTTATAATGTAAATAGCAGAAATAATGAAAAATTAATATTAATCAACAAACAAATAAACACGGTTTTCAGCATAATATATGATGATTTATTACTGTTCCCATTGATGACAATAATCCTCAAATCATTAAAGGAAAAACTATTGTAAACATTTTCATTTTGACCTTACCTTTTGAACACCATTGCATTTGAGGTCCCTATCACCCATGTCGAATGATAAATACAATTGTCACTGGATAATATCACTAAGCACAGCCGGAAAAATTCACATGCACATTATTTACATTCAGTTCAAATTAGGAAGTCCCCCGTTCTTCTGGCCCTTTAACACTGAACAGATAGGAAGCACCAGAGGATAGTGATATGTGGGTTACAAGCACCTCTTCGCGTTCTACGAGAATATGCAATGCAATTTTCAAACTGGCGATGAGTTCGAACTAGATGGAGCCCCTCCAACATTTTCTTTCTAACTGTATTCGTTCTCCTTTCATATTTTGATCTTCCAAGAGATATTTGAACGGCTATGGGAGTCTTATCGGTGCATGCTTGCAAGCTGAGGAGAAATTTGTTATTTCCATTGAGCTGAATGAAGATTCCTCAAGATTTTGAGCGAGTATGCGAACTCGAATGAGACCGCAATTTTCACTTTCTACATATCCGGTCATCAAGATTTGAAGTCAAGGTGAATTGATTCCAATAATATTCTGAATTTATTCCTATTTTGTAGTAAGTGCAACAACTTCAGGATGTAATGTTTGCCCAAAAATATGAACAAGGATTCTGTAAACTAATGCTCGGTTTTCGAGACAATGGTGTGAATATAATATTATAAATTGAATCATTTCGTTAGTTCTCATTAAATTAACCCATTTATGATAATATTCATTCCGATAATAAATTTCCTGATGTAAAAAATGGGAATTCGTAATTTATCAGAAAAAAAATGAAACGGTGTAAAAAAGTTTTTCACAACATTTTGTCTAATCTAATCCCAGAGTTTTAATAATCAGTACCTGTTCTAGGGTGGGTCTCACATGAAAATACTAACTAAAAAATTCTACAAAAGCCCTGAGCAGGAGTTTTGGGCGCTCGTTCTTTGGTGGAGCAAGAAGACTATTAGTACCTCACCTCAAATTTATATGGGATTTGAGATTGATACCAAATACTTCAATATTCCAATTGAATTTTCTATGGTTTTGTTAATGTTGCCAGCGAAATTTGGATGAACATTCAGAATATCGATCTCTTTTCGTTTTTTCTGATATATTGAGGAACAAAAATTTTGAATGGCTCTATTTTATGGAATACCCTGTACGATTTGCTGGTTAACGAACTTAATTGAGCTATTTGGGAAACGAACTCACCCTTAAAATTTCAGTCTCTAAGAGAATCCCTCCGAAAACTATTGTGCTCATGGTCGGACGGCCCCACGGATATAATTGAATTTGACCACTAATTCGTCATCAGGGAGTCTAACCCTATCGTTTGAGACCATTTTCGGCCCAAAATTCGAAAATTACAGACATTTGTACAAAACTATATAGCACTCGTTTAAGTAGAACAAGCGCTCAAAAATCAAATTCTGATTTTTTTTATTTCAAAAGACTCCTTTAATTGAGCATCTTTAGTTTTTTAGTTTTATACATGTACCAAATTCCAATCAAATCGGTCACTCTGTAGTCTGTAGGACTATTTTTCAATTATAGTATTCGTTTGAAGAGTTTCGAGCTCCTGAGCCAGTGCTAGTGCGCAAACCAATTGCAAGCCGTATTTCGAGCTTTTCAGTTACTCAGGAGCATGACACTCTTCAAAACGAATAGGCTAAATATTATTATATTATATTACATAGCAATTGAGCTGAGGTAATAACCTGTAACAGCTCAGGAAATGAACAAGTAAAAAAAGAAAAAAAAACAAATCGCATAACCTCAACAATTCCAAAAATCACAACCTCTGCCAAACACAGAGATTGCAAGAAACTGAAAAATAAAAGGACACACAAGCACTACAAAGTCCACGCTGTTCACAGCTACCATGAGTCATATCTAGATTTGAAGGCGTTCACTGATGCGGCTCCAACAACACCAGCCGGAAGACCATTCCAAACATCAAAACGCGTTTGGGCAAAAAATGCTGTCTTGCTGTAGTTTTGAAGATTTGTTTACGCAGTTTGTAGGGTGTCCTCGCAGGTGATTCAGGTTCAGCAGGATGTGTTGAAGGTATCCATACCATAGAGCATCTGATGTGTAGCCCTATAAGTTATAATCAGATCACCCTTAAGCGACGCTCAGCGAAGGACTGCATGCCAAGCTGCTTCAGACGTTCAGCATACGATGGCCTGAACCTACCATAGGAATGCGAGTATAGTCCGGTCATTTTAGACATAAAAATAGTGATCAAATAAAGAAAATTCCGACAAAGCCAAATTTTTGTAGAGACCTTAGGTTTACCACAAGGAATAAAGTCTCAAAATCAGTCCCCATCAGTCCCATGTGAGCTTAGGGACTTATTCGGGGTCAAAGGTCAAAATTTTAGGTTTTTTGGATTTTTCTCGAAAACGGTAAGTTTTATCGAAAAAGTACCTCAGAGCAAAGTTGTAGATCTTAAAATTATCTATAAAAATGATTCCCATGATTTTTTCTCTCTAAGACCCACTATTTCCCAGATATGGCGCTTGTAAGAATCAAGTTCTACATATATGCACACATTTCCACACCACCTGTGAGGTAGTGTACTCGGCGCATTTTTTTAACGTGGTATCCCCGGTAGGCCTATTCCACGAACCTTTATGACGTTATTTTCAGGAACATAATTATTTAATAGTATGAAGATTATTGATATGGGTTACTGAGTTTAACTGTCGTTCTAACTTTTTTTTCTATTACTTTAATCTGACTCATACTCTTCATATTCAACTTCAACAATCATGTTTCTTCAATTTCTTCTTGTTCTTCTTCTTCTTCTCCTTCCTGTGATGAACGCTTAGAAATTGTTCAAATGAAGATGAATCAGTTGTCTCTTCATCAAATCACATGAATCTTCCTCTCTTGTATTAATTGAACATTTGAGCAAGAGACACCTTGGCAATTGGTACACGCTGGAGAACACTGCAATCTACTTTTTACAAGCCACATTTGGCACTACAAACCTTTCTTGCAATTGCAAAAAATAGTGTTAAGAAGTTTTTCTGGAGCAGGGGCAGTAATTTCGAATCGGTTCCAAAGTATTATTTATCAATTTCCAACCCCAGTCTTCAGGGTTCAGTTCATTGCCTTGCATGTCTGAACTTGATAGTATACTCGAAACAAATGTTGAGTAGCAGATGCCGATGTTGGAGGAAGACAAGATAGCTGTACTTGCTTTTTGTTTCGTGTATTTTTTACGAATGTTAAATATCTGTACGTATCTATGCAATCAGTTTTTTTTTGGAGCTCCATAAACCGCAAGAAGAAACCGAATTCCTTTAGTAATTAGTATTTGAGGTGAAGAATTAATTTCTGTAAATACTTTTGCGTAGTCAATCAAATCATTTTTCAAATAATTTTAATACTGAATTTTTGCCCCTTCTAAACATTGCTGACGTAGTATCGCATCCGGTTATCGCATGTAAAAATAAAATAAAGTTTTGGCATTTCGGATAAGCTGATAAAATTTTGAAGAATATATTTCTGTCCGTTGCTGCGCCTTCCCAGGTTTTAAAAAGTAAATAATTTTATCAGATGGAGTCCTTGCAGTGAGTAGTACTAATAAATCAACATCTTCACCCACTACAATAGCTGTATTTCTTGCATAAATGTTCTATAGCTGTTTCAATTATGAGGACATCGGCGTCATTAGGAGCTTGTTTCACGGCAATATTATCAGCTGTTAATTTGTTACTCAACATAGAAATAAAACGAGATTTTATATTAATGTTTGCAAAAAAATGTTGTTGATTAACTGGAACTGTCATAAATTCGTCAAACATTATGTCGGTACCTGAGGATGTTTTTGTAGCACGACGACGTTGTTCTGCAGCTTTTATGTTCTTTGTTGTGTCACTGTAGCCATCAAATACTACCGTAACTGTATGACCATAATGTCTACGTAAATACTGAACATATTTTTCAAAAATTACGTTAAAGGTTTCTTCTCGATCCCACACAACGTGATGTAGTAGATATCCCCCATCAATAACGTAAGCAGCGTTTGTACAATCAACCTCAGCATTGACTGATTGAAAGCAATCGTAAAGAGCCGACTTCATTGTTTTACGCATTCCAGCTGCATCGAAGAGTGACAACGGGTAAGGAGCTAAATCATATGCGAAAAATGTTTCAATTTCATCCTCAAAAGTCTTAGTGACACTCATACGTTGAAATAATAATACTGGGTCTATTGTACTTCTTCGTCGTGAACTTTCACAGTGCTACTCACAGCTAAAAGAGGAAGTACTTTATCTGTGCGTTTCAGTTGTTCAAGTAGAGGGGATTCGGTAAGGGACCGCCGGTCATTTTAGAGTAAATTTCTTAGAATAGTATAATGTATACATAGAAGAGGCACGAGTAGGCATTTTTGCTTGCTTGAGTACCTGAATATGTATATACGTGGTATATGTGTGCATACTATGTAGAACATGATTCTTACAAGTGCAATATCTGGGAAATAGTGGGTCTTAGAGAAAAAATCATGGGAACCATTTTTATAAAGAATTTTAAGATCTACAACTTTGCTCCGAGGTACTTTTTCGATAAAACTTACCGTTTTCGAGAAAATCCAAAAAACCTAAAATTTTGACCTTTGACCCCGAATAAGTCCCTAAGCTCACATGGGACTGATGGGGACTTTTGAGACTTTATTCCTTGTGGTAACCTAAGGTCTCTACAAAAATTTGGCTTTGTCGGAATTTTCTTTATTTCAATTGTCTAAATTGACCGGACTAGTAGCCCACCTCTGCACTCTCTCAAGAGCCTCGGAATCTCGTACCAGGTAAGGGCTCCAAACAGGACCGGCAAACTCGAGTATTGGGCGGACGTAGGTGGTGAAGATCCTTGAACACACATCTGGATGACATCCGTGAAAGGCTTTGCTCATAAGGTAGGTAGTCCTCTTTGCTTTGGAAACGACATGCTCCACGTGCTTTGACCAAGACAGATCCTCTGAAATGATCACTCCCAAGTCATTGTGGTGGTCCGATGTATTCAAAATGGAGTTCTCAATCAAGTAGTTGAATCTAGGATTGCTCCTACCAACATGCAGAACAACACACTTCTCAACATTCAGAGGAAGCAACCAGGCAGAACACCACTGCGATATCGTGTTAAGATCTCTTCCTGGAGGACATCGTGATGTTCAATGGATTCACATATAGCTTGAAATATCGCGGTTGCATTAGAGGCTGTGTTCACAAACCAACCTTTTATATCTCAGACAAGGTGTTTTGGACAGCTCCAAATGGTATTTTCCAATCATATATTTCAGTCCCTTTATCCACCTAAGATTTTTGGGTTTTATCTCCGAACACCTTGTATTTTGTAAAAAATCCTCTAAAATCATCTTCGTAAAAGTAGCTTGCTGCCCTACAATTTTTCATCTGATAGCGGGGAGAAACTGGGAAAACTGGTGCGCACAAATGCGACCTAAGTTCAAAGAACAACGAAATGCCTTCGTTCTAAAAACCAGTGCAGTGCCAGAGTGCAACATCAGTGCAAAATTGGTGAACGCTACAAAACTGATCGCACTTCAAGGGCAGAAGGATATAATGATCACTAGAGCATACTGTTTTTGAATTTCATGTATTATACTGGATGAAGATGGCTCAGATTTCAAACTTGATTTAGATTGCGGTTTTCGCTTTCTACTCATTCAGTCTTTGGGCTTCACGGTGAATTGATTCTAAATTCGTGAATTATTTGAATATCATTCTTGTATCTTGTAACTGAAGATTCATGGTTTATTACTCACAGTAAAGAGTTACTCTGGGGTTTATTATGATCAATAACCCTAACGATGAAAATCAATAATGGTTTGTGGTGAAAACGTGAAACCCTCCTTATAAGTGTCCCAAAAGGAAGTTTATATCGGGTACTGAAAAACAAAGATTCAATATTTTGGGAGCTGTTTAAAGACATCAAAAAAGGTAAAAATTAATTTCAAACATGGGTCCTCAAATGAGCCGTTTTGAAGATATAACCGATTCTCGGTTTTCAAATTACCTGACTACAACCATTTCCAAGTGTATTTCAGAAAGCGTCAATTGTATTTCAGAATAGTCAATTGTATTTCAGAAAGCGTCAATTGTATTTCAGATTAGTCAATTGTATTTCAGAAAGCGTCACTTGTATTTCAGATTAGTCAATTGTATTTCAGAAAGCGTCAATTGTATTTCAGATTATATCATATGTATTTCAGAACCCGTCATTTGTAATTCAGTGATGTTTTCTGAAATACAATTGACGATTTCTGATATACAATGACTAATCTGAAATACAATTGACGCTTTCTGAAATACAATTGACTATTCTGAAATACAATTGACGCTTTCTGAAATACAATTGACTATTCTGAAATACAATTGACGCTTTCTGAAATACAATTGACGCTTTCTGAAATACACTTGGAAATGGTGTAGTAATTCGCACGTTATCTGAGTGGTTTGCGCTTTTGAATCTGAAAAAGGGCCTCACGCAACAATTTCGTATTCGCATCGAAAGAACACTTGTCCAGAATAGGAGCTGAGGGGCCATATTCTGGACAATCGAAGTTCATATCAACACGTATTCGGACGTTATCTGGGGAATATGCATTCTTGAAGCTGAAAGAGGGTTTTCCACAACAAATTTCGTATTCGCATCGAAAAGACACTGGTCCAGAATAAGAACCCAGGATCCGAAGTTCAATAGGTATCGCATGTTATCTGAGGGATGTGCATTTTTGAAGTTGAAAGAGGGTCTCTCGCACGCAACAAATTTCGTATTCGCATCTAAAATACACTTGTACAGAAATACTTAGGGCTCATATTCTAGACAATCTTAGTTCAATACGAATTCGCACGTTATCTGAGGGGTGTGCATTTTTGATTCTGAAAGAGGGTATGTCGTAACAATTTCGTATTCGCATCAAAAGAACATTTGTCTAGAATGAGAGTCTAGTGTCCGTATTCTCGACAATCGGAGTTCAACACGTATTCGCACATTATCTGAGGGGTGTGCATTTTATGAAGCTGAAAGAGGGTCTCGCGCAACAAATTTGGTATTCGCATCGAAAAACACTTGTCCATAATAAGAACCCAGGGTCCATAATAAGAACCCAGGGTCCGTATTCCCGACAATCAAAGCTAAATACGTATTCGCACGTTATCTGGGGAGTGAGGGGTGTGCATTTTGTGAACCTGAAAGAGGGTCTATACCGAAACAAATTTCAAATTCGCATCTAATAGACACTTGTCCAGAATAAACCCAGGGTCCGTATTCCCGACGATCGAAGTTCAACACGTACCTATTCGCACGTTATCTGAGGGTGTGCATTTTGTGAACCTGAAAGAGGGTCTACCGAAACAAATTTCAAATTCGCATCTAATAGACACTTGTCCAGAATAAAAACCCTGGGTCCGTATTCCCGACAATCGAAGTTCAACACGTATTCGCACGTTATCTGAGGTGAGTGCATTCTTGAAGCTGAAAGAGGTTCTCTCGCAACAATTTTCGTATTCGCATCGAAACAATACTTCGTCAGAATAAGAGTCGATAGTCCGTATTCTCGACAATCGAAGTTCAACACGTATTCGCACGTTATCAGCGATGTGTGCATTCTTGAAGATGTAAAAGGGCCTCTCGCAACATATTTCGTATTCCCATCGAAAGAACACTTGTCCAGAATGAGAGCCAAGGGTCCGTATTCTCGACAATCGATGTTCAATAGGTATGCTCGATATCTGTGGGATGTGCATCTTTGAAGGCAAACTAGGGAATCTTGCAATTAACATTATTTGTTCAGAATACGGGGCGCATCTCCTTTCGAAAGAGTCCGTAATTCCTATATGCGACGTGCATTTAAAGTTTTAAACCACTCTCTTTATGATCTACCCATAGAGAGCCGTTTTCGCGTTTTCCCCCATAGATGACGCATGTCGCTCCGCCTAATACCGATACTATGCAGGTGTCTATGGCGAAGCCCTCACTGAAGAGTCCTTCATTAAGGTACATACATACATACATTTTGTATTGAGAATTACCTGGTCTTAAATACTCTAAATGTCAGGTTATTACTTTCACAAGAAAATAAGCGCCCTATCAACTACCCGTACTATCTCGGCGGTGAAGAGCTATGTAGAGTAAGCCAAATTCGAGATCTTGGAGTAATTTTCGACTCCAAACTGATTTTTGATGCTCACGTTGAGGCCGTTATAAATTCCTCTAATAGGCTGCTGGGGTACTTGATTCGTCATGCCGCCATTTAGTGACTTGAATACTCTCAAAACTCTCTACTTTCTCCTTCATATTCTCCAAATTAATTACGCTTCAACAGTTTGGTGTCCTCAATATTTGACATACATAAGCCGTATTGAAAATGTTCAAAGGAGGTTTCTCAGATTTTTGAGTTTCAAATGTACGTTCCGCCTTGTTCCTGTAATACTGAAAACTATAATATTAGTGCTGATTCACAATGGACGTAACCATAACGAACACGTAAACGTACTTTGTCCGTAAACGTATGGTGTTCACAATGGACTTTGGGCGCAGTAGCAAATTATAGACGTTTTTATAATGAGTGTTCTATTAATTTTTTGACAACTGATTATTGTGAATTGTTGTCATTAATCAAAAATTATGAGATA
This sequence comes from Propylea japonica, assembly GCA_013421045.1. Classification (NCBI taxonomy): domain Eukaryota; kingdom Metazoa; phylum Arthropoda; class Insecta; order Coleoptera; family Coccinellidae; genus Propylea; species Propylea japonica. The sequence continues at coordinate 3,099 of JACDNR010000945.1, read as the reverse complement.
TTAAGTCTGTTCTTATTGAGGCGATGTTTCAAAAAAAGAAAAAGCAATTGACGAGCAAAATTCAAAAAGAAGGAATAAACGACGTTGGTGGATTAGACCTACAAATCTTGAAACAGAAAAGCGAGGAGAATTTAGAAGAGTTTTGCTGGAATTAAGAATGCACGATGTGAATGGTTCTTCACTTATACGCGTATGTCCCCTGGACGTTTCCAAAGATTATGGAATATTGTTGGACCTAAACTACAAAAAAAAGCATCAGAAAACCTATATCTTCAAGTGCCCGCTTAGCTCTAACATTGAGGTAGGTGTGATATTAATAGATATTTATTGTTGAAAATTGATTTGATGGCATGCAGACAGATGATTGAATTCTTGAAAAAGAATCTTCTCGAGCGTCCCCGAGCCCACAACCTCCGCATTACTATTGCGATACTCTACACACCGAGCTCTCGAGGAACGCAAGCGTTCCACACTGCATTTCGAGAAGTCTTTTTCCCTTGCGGTTGGAACTTTGGGTTCCTCGATAGCTCGGTGTGTAGAGTATCGCACAAAGTAATGAGGAGTCGTGGGTTCTAGTCCCGTCGAGTAAGCTTCTTTTTCAAGAATTCAATAATCTGTCTGCGTGTCATCAACCAATTCTCATTATCATTTTCAGACATTAAAATGAACTAGTAGATAATTATTGTGATGAATAAAGTACTCAATTATTGTTTCCAGATTTTAGCGACTGGAGATTCTTACTTCTGCATAGCAATAGTTATTGTATAGGAAAATCAAGTGTATGTACAATCATCAAGGAGGTGACAGCAGTGTTTGGAAAGAATTGCAGCCAAAAGTATTACCACCCCAGCAAACACTGAACGCAGGAACTGTACAAAATTTGTACAGCGTGCTGCACGTCACTGCAGCGATGGTAATGCAGTTAACTATATCGAAACGGACCGTATATGTCCCGCTGAATTGTACAGTCACTGTACAGTACAAACTGCATTCATATACAGCCATTGTGCAGCGTTGCTGCAATTCATTTGAAGCGAGGTTGTGTAGTAGGTAACTGTACAAAAATTGTTCAGCCTTGCTGCATTTGAAATGCACCAACGCTATACAATGGTTGCACACCAAACGCAGTTTGTAGTGTTCAGCAACTTTAAATTTGATTACGGAATTCAATATGTAAAAGTTTTGAAACAAACTGAAAATTAATAATCTTGATCTTATTATTTCCGGTTTTGGTGTGAATGAAAAATTAGTTTGAAAAGAAATTATATATATTAACACAAAAAAATATAACTGAAACAGGAATATTCATACAAAATATAGAATAAAATATGTATATAAAAATAAAATATAATATAAACAAAATAAATTTCTTCGAAGGTTTATACATTTTGGGTTTGGCTGCTCCCTCACTCCTCATACAGGTTTTCTCAACCATGCTTTTATTGTTATTTCAACATCAGTCTGCGTGGCATTTTCACAGCTTTGTTCCTACGTATGGCCTCTAAAATAGGAGGAATATGAGGTTAGAAAAATAATTCTACCTTGTTTCATCTTGATAGGACTGCATCATTGCACACTGCACACTTTCAAAACCGAACAATAAAACGTTCAATTGAAATGTTACGGAGCATAATTAATAATTTTATAAGGCGCTAAAACCAATATTATATCACTTTCCACAATCTTATTTACGCAACCTTCCAACTATTACACTTTGCTAAACAATAAAATGGTGGCCCTAAACCTAACGTAAAGACACCGCGTACCGAATAGCAAGGACTCCGACCTACCCCACGATGGGGACATGTTGTGATTGGTCGGAGTCCGTACGATGCCGTACCTGGTAACAAGCATTTGAACTTTTTGCAGTTATTACATCACAGTTACTGCACATTTACTGAACTTCACTGGTTGCGCACGAGTCACTTAATTTTTGTTGCGCAGAACTGTACAGCAACTGTCCTTCAAATACTGAATTCTTTGAAATGCATTATTATCAATACAGAAACTGTGCAGTTTTAATACAACAATTTATGTGCTGCGTTCAGGTGGGCACTTGTAACGCAGTATCTGTACAGTTGCTGTATTTTGTGTTTGCTGGGCAATACCGACGCAGAATTATTCAAGAAAGTTTCTGAGGAGTATTGGAATAAATGGAATGTACCGAATTGTATTGGAAGTATTGATGGCAAAACACATAAAAATTGCAGCACCTCCACAGAGCGGATCAATGTATTTCAATTATAAAAATTATTCAGTATCATATTGCTCGGAGTATGTGATGCTGATTATAATTTTTTATACGTTGATGTGGGATCCTATGGTTCGGACAGTGATGGAGGTGTATTTAAGTCATCAACACTTTGCCAAGCAATCAGAAATTCCAATTTGCCATTCCGAAAGAAACTTTCCTGCCTGGTAGTGCCATTAGCTGCAATAATTTTTTTATGGTGATGCAGCTTTCCCTCTGGGAAAACATTTAATTAGGCCCTACGCAGGAAGAAATTTGGATATTCTGAAAGGTGTTTTCAATTACCGCATTTCGAGAGCGAAGGCGTGTGATTGAAAATACCTTCGGAATATTAGTGGCTCGATGGAGAATTTACCATAGGACAATATGTGCCCTCCCAAGTACAGTAGATAATATAGTGAAAGCCACAGTTTGTCTCCATAACTTTATCAGACAGTCCGGTGCATGTAAAATGAAATACATGCCAGAATAATTATGTAGACAATGGGGAAGTGCCTGGAAAATGGAGAGAAGAGGTTAATAATGCAATTGTCCGAAACTGTGGTCATCTAGGAAGCAACAATGCTTCAAAGTATGGGAAAACCAACGCTTCCACTTGCTAAATACTTTTGACACCTGCAGGTTTCAAGAAAGGCAAATAGAATATGTTAAAAGAACATAATGTTACCTACTGGAATTTCTCAAGTGCTTTTGGGAACCTGTTTTATTGGCATATTTTTGTTTTGTTCTTCATTTTTGTTACCTACCTCCTGAAAGACTGTAGATTATATTGTACATCTTCATTGTTCACAAGTAAATCTTTTAACTGAAGTATAATTGATTTTAAGAAGATAAGTTATGATTGCATT
>JACDNR010000944.1:0-21681 GCA_013421045.1 Propylea japonica | reverse complement strand
TATACAGGGTGTCCAGGCGATTGATGTCAACGAATTTTCTTTAGTTCTTCAGACCTGTGGCTATCCAAAAATACCTCATGTATGTTATGCGATTTTTGTAGTTCTCGAGTAATGATTTTTGGATTGTTTTTAAAGAATTTTCTATCCCAAACAAGGTAATGTTAACATGTTAACATTTTCCATCAGCGGTGGAGACCAAAATTATTGTATTAAATTACACGAGCTACTGCTGTTCACAGGAATTTCAACTGAAATCAATTTTAAAATCTCTTTTTTAATTAATTCGCCATAAATGAAAATAGAAGAAAAACAAATTAATCGGTTTCAATGATTTTTAACCTATCCGCCTTCCAAGGCTGATTACAACAAAAAAATCCGATCAAGTACCTGCATATAAAGATACGTTTGAGAAAAAACCCAAAAAATCATAACTCGAGAAACTACAAAAAATCACAATAAATACATAGGGTATTTTGGATAGTCACAGGTCTGAGGAATCTAAAAATAATTTATTCACGTCAATCGCCTGGACACCCTGTATAAAATCAATATTTTCGAAATATGAGGCAATTTCTAAAAGTAGGACATATATCGATTGAAATATATTTCGGGAGGATTCTGCATTTCTAAAGAACTTTATAGGTTTTCACTCCCAGTCTGTGAAACAGAAATAAATAAAAAAAAATCAAATTAAGATGAAGTGCTCCTGCGAGAATCTTCGCACTCATTTGTCAGGAGCAAATTGTCTTGAAAAAATGGTTGCCTAACAGTAAAACTGTATAAGGAAATAAATGAAAAGGACAATGTAACGTTTCGGTGTCTATATCAGAGACCTTCTTCAGACAAACTTGTAAAATCTTCAGAATTGTTTCTTTTTTCATTTTCAATCTGATTGACTTTGAAAGTTGTCATATATAGCAGATGTGATTTATTTAATTTTGAAATTTTCTGATGTCATTTCTTTCTTCAATAAATCAATCCAAATACGATCTATTCCAACAGAACAATTTGCCAAATTATTACTTCATCTAACAAAATAAATGTGGATTCCTTAATTTCCTTTTATAATTATCAGGTTCCGTCATTAGGATCTTTGTGTTGTTCCAGTTCATTGTATGATCTCCGCTATTTGAACATACTTACATGATCTGCGATTTGTGATCTTGTAATGTCTTTATTTTTGATGTTGTTGTTATGTTTCCGTTTTTTATCTCTAAAGTCTAAAGGTCTTGATGTCTCTCCTGTATACGTTTTTCCACTTATACAGGGAATATTGTAAACAATTTTTTTTTTTTTTTTGTTCATTCTTGGATTCGGTCTGGTTAGAATGGATCTCAAATCATTTTGTGTTTTGTCTGTTGAAAAACAGTTCTTATTTCTTGAAATCCGAACCATGTTTCTTATTTTCTCTGAAAGTCAGAGGAATGTAAAGGAATGATGTTCAACAAATTTGGTTGTTCTTGACGGTTTCCGTTGTACCTGATCATCATTAGAATTTTGATTACATATTTTTGTTTTCTAAATTTGAAATGTTCTTTCTATAAAATGTGGGGGGCATTGATTACTTAGTAGAAATCTTTAATGAAGGAAATTTCATTATTTCTAATTTCAGGTGTAGATGAAAACGGAAAGACCCTATCATAAAGTGTTTTTATAATACTGTTTTCATATTCAATTGATGATTAAAATAAAATTTAGATACCTATCTAGTAATGTGAGTTTGTTTCCGAAATACACTTGTTTCAGAATGATCTATACATTTTCTTATCAAAACATCTAGAAAAGAAATTTGATTATTCTGTTCTAAAAAAATAGGACATCTATCCCGGTTTTATACTACATGTTTTCCATGTGCAAAACGACCACATCAGTAGCTTCTTAACCCTCTCATAATATTCCTTTGAACGGAACAGACTGCGATAACCTTCGAAATCCGCCACAGGTTAAAAATTGTAAAAGCCGGTATTCTAATGATCGTTCCGACTGTGTTACCGAAGCGGCGGCTCGGCGAGCGAGTTACTAAGCTCATCGAGCATGCGCAACGGATCGCAAAGGGACTATTCTCCGCGAACGTCAACGTTGAAAGCATGTCGTTAAGCCTACTACTACGTGGGCAAAATCATAGACGGCAAAATGGTCTGTGAAGAAACGCCGATTCAACGCGCGCGATGGACTGAACAAAGTGCCAAGATTACAAAATAACGATTGTGTATGTGTTTATGTCTGTTTGTGCCCGTAGGACGTTGACCAGATGCAAAAGGTGATTGCTGTTTGTGTTTGCTCGAAAATCAGCTGTCCCTGCAAAGGAATGCGCTAATCGTTGTTTTTTTTATCTGGTGGCGACTTGAAGGTTAGGATAGGAACTGTCAAAGTTTCCCTATCGCTCGGTTAGGACGGTTAAAAACTGACGCTGTCTTGTTTTATTTCGGTTGAGTGTTATATTTTCGAAAAATTCGGTTTTTGTACAACCCGGTTGGTGTATGGGGATTCAGTATCAGCTATCGCTGTTTCGTAGTATTCAAGTGTCAAGTTGACGTAGATTGTGTTTCCTATTGCTCACAGCTATTCGTAGGATTTTATCATTCCGCAATTTTTCTCATATTTGGCCTACTATATCGTTATAATGTATTTTGATAAAAACAGGTTTACCAACTTGTTTACAAAACAATGAAGATAAATGAATTGTTGAGAAACTAAAACAGTTAATAAGTATTGAAGGTTGAATGTTTCAATCCGTTCTCTTATTCTCGAAGCTCATACTGAAAGTGACTTTTAATGATTTTTTATTATATAAATCGTTTGTTGTATTCAGTTTATTATTCCTCATAAACTTTTTTGAAAAGGAGCTCGCAGAGGGTTAGTAGTAGTATAGCTAGTAAAAGTTCATTCAGTTGCTTTATGTAAATATAGAATTGAATTTAACGGAAATGTTTCAGAATGAAATGACTTTAGGTTGGAATTTGAATTTTTTTGCATCTTGAAGTCATACGAACTGCTTTCTGAAAGGGATTTCCGAAATCTTGAGAAGAATTTTATAGTTGCAATCTGAACCACAAACTTCAGAACTGCAGAACTGCACCTTCACGCTGTAATCGAACGTTTTAAAATCGAAACAAATGTAGGTAATATTCTTTTCGGATTCTTTCAATCATTTTGACTTGTTACTTCTTCAAGTTAGAAGTGAGTACACAAAGATTGTTGCAATTTCCCTATTCGCATAGAAATATTTTCAAAGCGTTCCAAAGAAGAATTACACGCATGACGTAGTCATATTCTCTATTTTAAATTAACCATTCTTTTGGGAAAAATCCGTTCCTCAAAAATGTTTGTTTTTATTCAATGAAGAGTTCTTGTGTCGTCTTTAAGATGATTTTATTTGCCTATTATTTCATTGAAGGCTGAATTGACTATAAAATAAACCCATTAGGGCTTCCTCAAGGGCATCCTTATACCGCTCTTTCTATTTTCACGGAAGTACTTTTCTCATATTTATGAAGTCTGTTGACTTCGATTGACCACCTGATGACGAATAGTGTGGAATATGTTCTCTATAAGCATACGATCATAGATCATTGCAACTATAAGGAAGCAATAAAATGTTATCGATGAATCAAGAAACGTATTATTATGTTTTTTATCCTAACTCTTCTGGAATGCTTTGTTTCGGTCATATAATTGTCTTTTGTTCCCTTCAGAGTTTTATAGTGAGGTGTAGTCATTATTTCGTCATAGATAACTTATCTCTTGGTAAACAGTAAAGAACTTTATTAACCTAAGCGATGAAGCAAATATTTGTTTATACATGTTCTTAATAGTTTCAACAGGTTCTGTGAGATGAATTCGAGGATTCGAAGAATGTTTAACGTCCTTATGTAGTAGAATAACTGGGTTTCCAAACTTGTATAAAATGTGAGAGTATATTCAAATTATAGAATTTTCAGGGCCATTCAATTCCTTCACAAAATTTTTTTTATTCTAACGTGAAATTCAACGCAAACCTCGCCACGAGCATTCAACTGTTTTTCTTAACTGCCTTCATCCAGAATATTGTAGGATTCTTCTTGTTATAATTCCTCATCTAAATACCAAATATCTCTAACATAATATTTCGGAGACGTCGTGATATAAAATTATTCAACTATCGTACGATTCCTACAAGAATTGCAGAAAACTGTAAATTCAGCATTTCGTCGAAGGGAAAAATACCCTACGAATAACTACTTTTATGCAGAATATACATATTATTATGAAAAATTTAGTCCCCAATTCTATATCAAATTAATAACGGTCAATTTATTAATTTTATACAATGCTTACCTGAGTGACCTTGTTTCAAGACAATGAAATCCAAATTTTTTTCATCATCTTGATGAGAATTCGCCTCTGAATGATCATATCCGTGAACTGGAGGTTGATGTGAAGATTGTTGTTTGTTTTAATTGAACTTCTTAATGACACGATTTGGCTTGTATGGGAAATAAGATTATTTTTTATTTCATCTTCCTGTTTGAATACAATTCAAATGTTGGAGTTGAAAACTAGATTTGTTGAATTAAAACGTGGTTCTAATTCGATCATCTCGATAATATTGATTTTTATCGAGATTTTCATACTCTTCATATTCCCTGTTTAAAACTTTACTTTGAACTTCAGCGTTCACCTTTCATCGTCGAAAAATCAATCATCTTCAAAAATCCAATAGGTTCGAGATTGATTTGTTTTGGTTTGATTATAAACAATCGCAATTATTTATCCTCTGAATAAAAAACTTCTTCAATCTCTACCCACTGCATTCTGTTTCTTCGTGAAGAATTCATCTGAATCCAAGAATTTCTAAAATTAATTTTTTTCACATAATGTGTATAACGAGGTGTATAATCAGCTTTGTTATGCATCCGGGTAATTCCCCAGATCGTTCTTTGAAAAAGTTACCATAAATTAGGTCAGGAAATGCATCATTCCAAGATAAGGTGTTAAGTTTCACTTGAAAACTGACATAAATGAAGTATTTCAAACTAATAATCATTTTTGAATTCTTCGTTCGTGTAAAAAATCTCCTTGAATTCTTTCGTATAGGGCGCCGTTTTTATGAAAAAAAATATTTGTTCACATGTCATAAAAACGGCTCCCCGTACGGCAAAAAGGCGTGAAAGATTTTTTGTCATGAATTGGACGATGAGTTTAATTAAAAATGACGTTATTTTGAAATATCTCAGTTGCGTACCATTTTTCTGTCATTTATCAACAAAAACTTCAACACCCTATATCTTGGATACAATTGATTTCCGGACCTATATTATGGTAACTTTTTTCATAAAATGATCACACCCTTTAACATTTTTTGAGCAACCTGTATATTGATTCAAATTTAATTTAACAATATTCCCAATGGAATATGGAATCCCCACCCAGTAGTGTTAACAATTTTGAGAATTTTGTGTCTCCACAATCGACAACCCTCCCATTTTTTGACGGGAAAAAACAAGCAACGCTGACATACGTTTTTTTTATTCAGTTCATTTTCCATTCACATATTCTAGTATCAAAATAATGATGCCTCAATCTCATTTTCGGATCAGAACTCGAGCAGCATGAATGATTTGCTCGGGGTTTCGTGCATTCATGATGCGAAATACCTTTCTAATGACTCGACTTCCGGTACACAAAATAGAATGAAGAGAAAGACCTAGACGAGTCAATTTCTAGTCTGCGTTTTCGAGATGATAGACGGTATTTATGGTAACGGACAAATCGTCTACTTTCAATTGTTGTGAATTTCCTGTACTTGTTGTAATTTCATAGGTAATGAGCATTCAAGTGCATGGTAATGTAATCGCTGAATTTTTTATGATTTTCAATAATGTGCGTAGAAATCGGGCAATTAACAGTCATTTCAAACATTGTTGGAAATCCCAAATTTTAGCTCGGTTCGTTGAAGATTAAGTGAGTTTTATAGTTGGTATTTTGATGGAATAATGAACATAAACTACGAGTTAAACGACCGACATTCGATTTAGCCCGTTTTGTGAGGAATGGGATAGGTTCGTATGATTCATTGTTTCTTAGAACCACATTATCGCGAAATCCATTTCAAAGTTACATACTTGAAAAACCCCAAGAAATCATTCTAGTAGCAAATTCCACATATACTTTTTACTGCATTCAGTTCCATTGGCGATATATCAGCTCCGCTTATTTTCTATTCAAAAAGGAATGTTGACAGGTTCGAATCAAGGTTGATGTTTGGGGTGCGTAGATGTATGAACTATGATCTACTGCGAGATCTATTGTATTCATTTTCTGACCTGCACTACTGTGTTTTGCCGTGTAATGCCATTTTTCAATATAAATGATCAGATGTTCATTTCATTATAAAGAAAAAGCTATTCCGTTAATAGTGGAAAATAACATCAGGCAAATGACCACCACGACCACGCTCACAGGACCATATCCTTTTAATGAAAATTTCCATAACCAAACGCAAAGTGGCTGCCCTATGTCCTCGATAGCCTCACGAATTCCATCTTGAGGTCTTGAATCGACGCGACCAATTTCTTTATTGCTGTCCGACGAGGTGCTTCACGACGACCAAAAATTTTCAAGTTTTACTAAAATTTTTTTAATTGCGTAGTTTCTACTTGTCAAATTTCAAAAAATTACAGCTTCAAACGTGATATTTACCAAAATAGCGGGCTATCCAAAATAACACCTCTTATTGGAAAAACCTTACAAACAGCAGTAATTAAAATGGTTTCAAAGAGATATTGCCTGCTCCATATTTGTTCATTTCTTGATCAATGAAGTCCAGATCTGTTACTAGGTAAGGTACCCGAAAGCTAACTTTACATTCTCACAAACTTCACTTAAGTCGCAGTCGTTACATATAAAAATTTAAGTAAGCCCTGAGCAGGGTGCTTGAGCGCTCGTTCATTGGTGGAGCAATGAGTCTAATACCTCGAAATTTTGTATAGGATTTGAGATTGATACCTACTGAATATATAAATGCATTTTCTCAGCACGATCGGAATAATATTCTGAAAATTATTCAAAAAATGAAATATGTAAAAAAACAAAAATTAAAAAAGTAAATTTAGGGTTCATTTTGCATGAACATTCAATCGAGCATTCATATATCAATCTTCATTCACAAAATGAATTTCACTCCAATCGACTATGTATCTTGTTATGGAAATATAAAGATTCCTCCGTTGGATATTTCAATTGAATTTTCTAATTTCTAATTCCGCATAAAAATTCAGTATCGTATCAATCTTCATTTACAAAATAAACTTCACTCGAATCGGATATCTTGTTATGTAAATATTATGATTCTTCTCTTCAATGTTCCAATGAATTTTTTTATGATTCTGTTAACACAATGGCCACAAAATTTTGCAAGTGGCTTACTTTGAGCTTTTTGCATGTGGCCGCAAAATTTCATTTCGATTGATTTCGTTTTATCTGAGATATTGAGGAACAGAAATTTTGAATGGCCATGTTTTATAAAACACCCTGTACGATTTGGCGGTTAACGAACTCAACCGAAGAATTGGGAACCGAATTCACCCTGGAAGTCTTAAGTCTCTTGGACAATCCCTTCGGAAGTTATTGTGCTTACGGCCGGAAGGACCTACGTACAGATACAGAATTGAATTTGACCATGGATTCGTCATCAGGGGTTAGAAACCGTGTCCTTCGAGACCATTTTCGGCTCAAAATTGAAGAATAACAGACATTTGGAAAAACGATATAGCACTCGTTAAGTAGAACGATCGCTCAAAAATGGAAATTCATCTGATGAAGCCTTTGAAGGGAGCGATAACAATAATTTTTGAATTCCTCGAATTGTCTCGAACTATTCCTTATCGTTCCATCTAAAAAAGTTCTCGTGATCTTGCAAATACAAAAAAATGCCCTGAATTATACAGTCACGTTCCATTATTATCAAAATTCGCGACACGTCCTACGCTATCTTACCACAACAAAACATGAAATGATAACGCTTGACATTCAAAATAGATATCATATCTTTATTACATTACACCGCTTCATATAACTTGACCCTAATTTAATAATTTTTCGTCGGTTTATAAAAATCAAATTAGTTTGAACTTTACCCAATTATCGGGTTAAATCAACAGATTATTTGTCTGACTTGTCTGCCAAAACAAGCCAATCTTAATACAATTTAATAATGTTTGTGTGCTCAGATAAAGCCTCTATTTAGGCGGTATATTGATCTCATTTCAATTTTTTATGAGTTTTATTATAGAGATCAGGTTGCGATTCATTGAAAATGAAAATTTGTATGCGCTCCTATTGCTTAGTTTAGTAGAAGGCCTGACTTAGAGTTGAAAGGGAAGATTTCATAAACATTCTGATATATTGAGAGCCAATCGTAAGCCTCGCAGTAAATACAACATGTTTCGAAAGCAGCGACTTTAACCCGAATTCATTTTCTTATAAAAAAGCTAGTGAGTTGGATTTTTGTATACTACTATTCAGGGTATATCTAAATAATGAATGAAAATGAGGAAAAAAGGTTCCTATAAATGTAGGTCCGGAAATGCATTGTTTCCAAGATAAAGAGTGTTGATTTTTTATCCAGAAACTTACAAAAATTTGGTACTCCACTGAAAATATTTAAACTGACAATAATTTTTAAATACTTCGTTCCATTTTGTGACAAAAAAACTCATCATATTTTATCTGTATTGTGACAGTATGCCTTGATTTTGAGACATGGATAAATGATTGTGTTTCTTCAAATGAAAGAGACTTTGTAGCAAAACTATTTCACAATCATTAAATTCGTCAAATATTGTATTTTATAACTATGAACATTTTTTTAATAACAAACGAAACAGGTCAAATCATATGTTCTATATGATGGCCATTATGATCCATACAAAGATTATATCTTTTCCTTATTTCATTATAAGTTCCTTCTTCCAAGTGCATCCTAATAATTTTGTCAAAGGAACGTATGTATAATGAAATAAGGAAAAAATATATCTATAGTCCGTTCACGAAAGATTGAGCGCATAGTAGGCGTTTGTTTATTTATCTGAAGTGGCAGTAATTTGCTGTCATAACATGAATTAAGTCAACGTTGCCGAAGGTACCTGCCTCGTTCGACAAGCTTGCGGGTTATCAAAAAACTTTATGCAATATTGACAATATTCGTATCAATCTGACAAGAAAATAAACAAAATAACCTAAAATTTGAATATACACAGTGGAATATGCCAAATTTCCATTGGCTCAACCTTTCGTGAACGGACTATATGTATGGATCATAATGGCCTGTACAGAAGAAATGATTTGGCATGTTTCGTTTGTTATTGAAAGAATTTCATTTTATAAAATATAATATTTAATGAATGAAATGATTGCGAAATAGTTTTCTCCTTGATTTTAAGAAAAACGAAATCATATTTATGTCTCTAAATCAAGGCATATAGAAAAAATTAATGGAATAGAATTAAGGTAAAACAGGCTGCAGGTTGTTGATGATGGTAAAAAAGAGAAAAATGGTATGCAGAGGAAACATTCAGAATTAAATTATCTTTCAAATGATCCTGGAGAAAATTTTCTATTCAACATTGAGTTTTACCAAGTACCTCAACAGAATAAAAAAAATTTCATATTCAATTTCGAAAAAAATTAGGTACCAAGAGTGAATTACCTTGTACGTTTGAAAATAAAACTACTTATGAAATTCATCAGTGAGTATCCATAAACCACACGTGAGCTGATTCCTTAATGTCCGCCATCATCGGCTCAAAATTCGAAACATTCAGACATAAGAGCACAAAATAAATTCCTGCGTGTAATGGCGACTACAATGATGAACTTCAGAAAAGGGATATTGAGAAAATCATTTTCAGATTATCGATGCTTGTTGAAATTCTGATTACAAGCTGGCGCGATGTTCAACAAATCACTTATCAAACGAAATATTAGCCCCGTTTACACGTACACTCCGAAGCGACGCTCCTGTAGCGTCGCCTCCGATGCGGCACTCCGAAACGGCGTTCCAGAAGCGTGAGGATTGATGCGTGGTCGTCAATTAGAGCAACAACTTTGGATCGCGCATCGATCCGGCAGATTTTACTGTACGCTCCAAACTCTCCGTGTGAATGCAAAATACAACAGTTTTGGAGTGGAGCGGGACTTCCGTTGTGGCGGAAACTCCACGTTCCGTGCTCTCTTTTAAATACCAGTCAGTTGATTCGAATACCCGTAAGTGGACAGTGAAGTGAACATGAATTCGAGAAAAAAGGAAGGCTATTGCGTGTTTAGGGCTGTATGTCATCAATGAAAAAAAAATAAAACTCCTCGGAAAATTGGGTTAAAACAGTGGAGGTGAATAGAGAGCGTTTTGATCATATGCCTCTATAAAGGGAACTTCGGGAAAATTATCCAGAGGACTACAGAAATTATTTAAGAATGGATGACATAACGTTTCGGCTTATTATGAATTTTGCACTCGGATCTACATTTTCTTTGCAAAACTCAAGCAATTTATCATGGGCATTATTCCTCAAATTCTTATTTTTATATTCGTCACTTTTTTATTTTCCATTAACACGGAAAGTTTCTGTACATGCTTATGAATATTTCTAAATTATCCCTATTCCACATTGTGTGTGTAGGTACTGGTGAAACTGAGCAGAATTCAAGTTTATAAACAAAAATAAAAATTTCCTTCTGTGAAAATTCGAGAAAACGATATGCATTTACTGCTACATATCTCGTAGATTGGAGTGTGTGTGTAAATGCGACGTTGAAATCACAACCAGCACATCTGGCACGTCGCATCAAATCGACGCTTTTGGACTCACGATGGTCTAGCATTCACACGCACAGGATTGGAGTTAAGGAATGGAGCGAACGCTCCAAAACTGCCAGGAAAAAACTGTCCGTGTAAACGGGCCTATTCGGTTATGATTTGAAAGATAAAGATCTGTATCAAAAGATCCCGAAGTGAGCAGTTCATAATATCTTACCTCACACTATCGATATTATCGAATAAACTCATCCATAATTGTTGTTATTTACGAATATAAACGTTGCCGTCATTCATGAAAATGAATTATTCAGCATGAATATTCATTTCGTAAAGGTCGATTTAATTTCTTGTTCGTAGGAGGCTATGATCAAAATTGGTCGATAGATTGTCCCAGTTTAGAACTGGTATCACGAGAATTCAGAATATCAATAACATTCAGACCTTCCTTACCTCATTCATTAAAATACTTATCTCATCTACTTGATTTCGAGGATTGATCAACATCGAAATGAAATTTCATATAGGTACTTATAAGGCACGAGAGAGAAACCGTTCATTAGCTCTGTTTGAAATACAATAAACTGATTGTCCGAAAACTGACGCTTCACATTGTCGAAATGTATTCACTCAGAAATGTCATCTGAGCGTTATTCAGGAATGAGACCGTGAAGTGGAAAATTAAGGATTCCTTTTTCTTTATGATGAAAACTGATGAGGCTTTTCGTTACTAAGGCATATTGCACCAAATACTTTGCAACTTTTCATTTTGCACTTTTCATTTTTCAAATGAATTAAGTAGCATCAAACGCATTCATATTGAAAAATACAATGTGAAAAGTCAAGTGCATAGTGAAAAGTACTTCGCAGAAATTAAGTGTTAGGAGAAATGTTGTGCAACATAACTAATTTTCCGAGGGGGTACTCACTCTATGAAAAATGTACAGCGATTTCGGAAATCATGATGATTTCGGATGATTCGAGTGATTTCGGATGATTGTGAATGATTTCGGATGATGCGAGTGATTTCGGATGATTGCGAATGATTTCGGATGATTGCGAGTGATTTCGGATGATTGCGAGTGATTTCGGATGATTGCGAGTGATTTTTTTTGACTTCGAACGATTATACATTATGGCATCGAATGAAAACCGTCAAACAGAGTTCAATTAATTCGAAAAGTATTGCTTCTTCTAGAATATTGAACAAGTAATAAATAGGCTTGTTAATATAAACTTCTATTCCTTATTAATTACCCCCAGTACCGCCCCCGTAAATACGCGACTTGACATTCTGCCATTTTGGAGATCCAGGTCCGGATTGACAAAAATTTCATATGTTTCGCATCCCGAAATACAGTGTCTCCCAATAAGCTTGATAGAACTTTGAAATTGAATAAAACAACAACAAATTAACCGATTTTGGTTCTCAAACATTTATTCGAAAGATATGGTGTATAAGTTTATGATTTAAACAAGATATCGTTCAAATGGCCTCCACGAGCTCGTTGCAGACCTTAATTCGTTTGACCCAATTTTCCATGACTCGGCCTAGCATTTCCTGTGGTATGGCTCGATACACCTCGTAATGTTCTCCTCAAGGTCTTGAATTGTCGCTGGAGAGTTGCTGTACACTTGTGATTTCACATATCCCCATAAAAAAAGTCCAAGGGCGTTAAATCACACGATCTTGGCGGCCAGGCGATGGGGCCGTTTCTCGAAATTAATGAGTCGCCGAACTTATCGCGCAATAAAGTCATGTTGTCGTTCGAAATGTGTAGGGGGGCGCCGTCCTGTTGGAAATAAAGATCGTCGTCACCAATTTCATCAAATTTCGGAAAGAGAAATTCACGCAGCAAGTCACTATAGCGTGGCCGTTCACAGTAAACGGCTGGTCCGGCGTAATTTCGGAAAAAAATACGGCCCGATGATGCCACCACTCCACAATCCACACCAAACTGTAATCTTTGTGGATGCAAAGGTCTTTCTTGCACCACTTGTGGATTAGAATCGCTCCAATATCGGCAATTCTGCTTGTTAACGAAGCCGTTCAGCCAGAAATGAGCCTCTCTTCGCGTGGCCACCGGCGAACGCGAATTTGCGTAATAAATTTGGACGATTTCCAAACGTTGTGTGAGCGTGAAACTTCATGGTAAAACTTTGAACCTTCTGAATAAAATGACACTTCGAACGTCAAAATTGATAAACAAATATGGCCGCCAAAACCTTACAAAGTTCTACAACCTTATTGGGAAACACTATAAACACGCTGTATTTTCGAGATACGGTTTGATGTTTTGAAACAGCACAAAAAAACTGAAGTAAACTATGTAATTTTCATTCTCGCGCATGTTCTTTGTCTAATATCTTTTAAATAATACACTTCTCAGGTTTATGCATGTTGACAATAAAAAATAGTTGATTTTCTACTTTGTGTGTTCATAACTTATAACTAACCGGAATATTTTAATGAAATTTGCTAATCATATTCAAGTATTTCTACACCAGCGGCCTGAGTTTCATAACTGAAAAAATCCAGGTCCGGATAAACAAAAATAGGTAATGCATGAGAATACTCAGAAAACATCCTGTATATTTGGATTTTGAGATATATGTATTGAACTTTATTGGAATACCAGAAAAATCTGAAACCAATAGAATACTACTTTTATTTTCCCGCGTATTTTCATCAACTTGATTTGAATTAGAAATTTCAGACATTTGAATATTTACAAATTTTCGCTAACCAACATGGAATCAAAGAATATATGCCATATTGTATGAATACTCATGGTCGAACTTTCATGACCCTAAATAAGTAGGGTGTAATATCCAGGACCGGATTCGCCAAATCTCAATATATTATTGGGTTCAAGAAACGTCTGGTATTTCTCAAATTTCAGAATCTTTATAATATTCGATATAACATGAAAATCTACGCAAACAAGGTATTTATTCTTTTATATTCCTAAATCCGAGTCTGGACTTTTGAACTGACTTAAGGATAACAATCGATGCAGATAATGCACATTTTTTTTCATGTTATAGTTGAAAACCTTCAATAGGTACATATACAGTGTGTTTGGTTATGACTTAGCGATAATTTAAGGTCATCAAATAAACCTAATATTATCGACAAAAACACCACTTGTAAGTTTACCCCCTAGTTTTGGAGTAGCCCCTATTTTAAATTCACTTTTTTATTTTCGTTGACTCTTCCAAATAATATCGATTTCTTTGAACATAAGGTCCTACAGATGTGAAAGAAATGTTTTTTGAAAGATGATACTACCACCTTTCATTGAAGTATAACAATATTCAACTTGAAAACGCGCGAAAAAAAATTCTTTAAAAAAGTTCATAGTAAATATATGTACTGATTTTCTCACTAAATCCGCAATAGTACAAGAATTAGCACATTGAAGTATAATTTTTTCTTAATGATTTAACACGCAAGGATATCAGCTTCAAAACAACACTCACATCATATCTGTAAGTTACATAATTTGAGAGTTATTGCTAATTTCACTCCAGAAATATAGAATTCGAGGTAAAACTGTAGGTATGTATGTACCATAACCTAAAAATACTGTAGAGCACGCGCAAGATCGAATACGTTAGTGCGCCACTCTATTGATTGCGAGAGGGCGATTTCGGTGATGATTGCGAGATTTCGGAGAAGATTTCGGTATTTCGACGATGATTTCGGGATTTCGGTGGATGATTTCGGGATTTCGGTGGATGATTTCGGGATTTCGGTGGATGATTTCGGGGATTCGGAGTGATTTCGGGATTTCGGATGATGATTTCGGGATTTCGGACTTCAAAAGTACATCGATTTCGGGAGTGAGTACCCCTCGTAATTTTCACTGTTGAAATTTGTCAGAATGCAAAGTGCGAAGTGAAAAGTTGCAAAGTATTTGGTGCAATAGACCCCTGGCCTGTTTTCCTCTTCCCCACAGAATCTACCTCGTCATTTTGGACTCTGTCTCATGAAATGTTTTTAATGACCTATAAGGAACCCATTTTTTTCAAATGATATTAATATCGGCTCGGACAAGGGCAAAGAAAATCCTTTTTAAACGGTCGACGTTTCGTTCCTAGTTTGGATCTTTCTCAAGACAGAAATCACCCATTTATTGAACTTAGATCTCTTACAGTAATAGATGATATAAATTATTGTAAGAGATCTAAGTTCAATAAATGTGTGATTTCATTTTTGAAAAAGATCCAAACTAGGATTGAATCGTCGACCGTATAAAAAGGATTTTCTTTGCCCTTGTCCTGAAACCGATATTAATATCATTTGAATTGGGCAAGAAATTAAATTATGAACCCATTTTTGTTGAGAAGAAACTCAAAGAAACTCGTGATCTTTCCGTGATGGAGGCTACGAGCAGTTCTTGGGAAGGTAGATGTGAATCAGAATGGCTCTGCCAAAGTGCCTTTCTTCAACCCGCCCTTTTTTGGGAAATCTATCTCCTAAGTGTTTTCCCTTTTCCACAGAAGGGTTCTGGTTCCACAAAAGGAGTAAAACGATCCCTATAGCGAGGTTATCAGCATATTCGTTTTCATTATCTATTTGGTACCCAAATTTAAGTAATAATCAGCATGGTGCATTGCGAATACTTTTCCTTATCATATGGGGCAAACATCGTATGGCGAGATGCATAAATCTATTCAGAGCTCGCCCCACTCCTAAATTCGATTGACTTTTATATCACGATATGCATTGCAACGAGTAATGAATACAGGGTCTTTCACGAGGAACCTCACCCATATTTATACGGGAAACTACTGAACGTATTTCATGAAATTCAGCACTTATAAGTATTTCACCATGCTGATGAAATCTAAAATATTTTCAAGGCATGATCACCTCCGGTTTTTCCGGAAATGACGTCAACTTCGTTTTTCAAATTAGAACACCATTTTTTTATTGCAGAAATCGATTCCTTAGAAAATTTCAAGTTATCTAGATGTAACATTTTTCAGTTTTGGTTGGAAAATTCTCTCTGAGCGGGAAAATACGAAAAAAAATCGAAAATAGAGCTCCGCTGAAACAAGAATAACTTCGATGTTTTTGGATGGAAAATTTCATTTTTGGATTTTTCAAGATGTAAGATTGATGTTACTTCAAGAATCGAAATCGCGATTCATGATACAGGGTGAAAAAATCGCTTTCAAAGTTAGGGATAACAAAATCGGAAAAATCAATTTTTTCAAATTAGAACCCCATTTTTTATGGCAGATATTGAATCTACGTTAAAAAATAATGTGAGTGTATGTATCAACACCTTGCCCTAAAGTGGATATTTTCTGAGTTATTCACAAAAAACTGTTTTTCGTCTTGAATTTTCAGCTATTTTTTTCCCTTCACGCCAAAAAGATGAAATTTTCAGGAACTGTTACTTAAACCATGTTTTAGATTTTACTACCCTAATATGGAGAGAAAAAAGTTACAGGTTGTTCCTAAATAGATGGCGAATTTTATTCGAATTTGTATCGGAAACCTCTTTATTTCAACTAATCGGCCATCGGTTTTCTCTTCAGTGATAAATAAATAATCCTTATGAACCATATGCAAAAACTTACCATGTTTTACATTCTTTTTTTTTAATGATAGATATCATTAATTGGCAGATGTAATTAATGATATCTATCATAAAAAAGAGAATGTAAAACATGGTAAGTTTTTGCATATGGTTCATAAGGAATTATTTATTTATCACTGAAGAGAAAACCGATGGCCGATTAGTTGAAATAAAGAGGTTTCCGATACAAATTCGAATCAAATTCGCCATCTATTTAGGAACAACCTGTAACTTTTTTCTTTTGCATATTAGGGTAGTAAAATCAAAAACATTGTTTAAGTAACAGTTCCTGAAAAATCATCTTTTTGGCTTGAAGGAAAGAAGCTGAAAGCTGAAGCTGAAAATTCAAGACGAAAAACATTTTTTTGTGAATAACTCAGAAAATATCCACTTTAGGGCAAGGGTGTAATGCATACACTCACATTTTTTTTTAACGTAGATTTAATATCTGCCATAAAAAAATGGGGTTCTAATTTGAAAAAATTGATTTTTCACGATTTGTCATCCCTAACTTTGAAAGCGATTTTTTCACCCCCTGTATCATGAATCGCAATTTCGATTTTAAAGTGGATACATCAATCTTATATCTTAAGAAATCCCAAAAACGAAAATTTCCATCCAAAAACCTCGAAGTTATTCTTGTTTCAGCGGAGCTCTATTTTCGATTTTTTTCGTATTTTCCCGCTCAGAGAGAATTTTCCAACCAAAACTGAAAAATGTTACATCAAAATAACTTGAAATTTTCTAAGCAATCGATTTCTGCAATAAAAAAATGGTGTTCTAATTTGAAAAACGGAAGTTGACGTCATTTCCGGAAAAACCGTAGGTGCTCATTCCTTGAAATATTTTAGATTTCATCAGCATCGTGAAATACTTTTAAGTGCTGAATTTCATGAAAATACGTTCAGTAGTTTCCCGTAAAATATGGGTGAGGTTCCTTGTGAAAGACCCTGTAGATAACATCATTTTGAACTATGTTGGGAAGGTTTCGGAATAATCTTCTGAGATGCCGCCAGCGCATGTTTCTACTCGTAGCTGGCTTCTTACTCATGCAATACCCTGTTCTAGGCTTCTCATGATCTTATGTCGTTCAAAAGTAAGTGCCATGTTAAAATGGCAATAACCCTTGAACGGTTCATTGCTAACTAGAAATATCTCTAAAATGAAAATTACAATCCGCAGCTGGTCAGATCGATGATTTACCTGTAACAACGTTTTATTGCGAATTCACATCAAAAATATTCCTGACCTTTCTTTATTTGTTGTCGAATAGAACCTGTGAAAGAAATTTGCACATTTTCACAAATATCCCTAAATTATTTTTTCATTGAACTCTTCGAATGGAAACTAATCATCATCATTGTCAAGAGAAAACTTATCCAATTATTCCCTTTACTGCTATACTTAATTATTTAATTTAGTTAATTCGTCTCACGTTCAGTTAATTGTGAGAACCTTCATTTTCGACTTCTCATTAGTAGAATAAAGAACTCGATCCTAAAATGTCGTTCAGAAAACCTATCGGAATGAGAAAGTTGTTGACAGGAAAAATTGTTAAGTCTTGTGAGTATTTAAGACTATTTTTATATTCATCTAATCGGGCCCATTTTACATATTCATTACATAGCTCGTTACACAGCAATATGTAAAAATATAATCAGACCTCTCCATTCGTACATAATGATATCTAACAAATTATTTTAGATATCAATATCGTCAAATATATTCGGTATTCAGATTCTCGCTTCATTCTACATGGTAGTGGTATTGAATTCTTTTAATTATTTTCCACTCATTTGTGTGAAACGTCAATTGTACCCATATTAACGTTCTTTGAGTAAAAGGCTACGTTCAGATGATGAGCGCTCAACGCGCGTTTTGCTAACGCGCGTTTACAACTACATGTATTTTGTTCTCGGAGTACACATGCTAACGCGCGTTTCTATGCAACATATACATGTAGTTGTAAACGCGCGTTAGCAAAATGCGCGTTGAGCGCTCATCATCTGAACGTACCCTTAGAGGACACCCAACTAAATTCATTATTTTTTAATTTACTCTGATCACTCATTTTCCAGATTGATACTTGGGCATTTTTGGGTTAACACTTATGTGGATAATTAGTGTTAATATACAGTAAGCATCAAAGTGCGAAACAAATACATTTATTTAGACAGGGTTTTCCTTTTAAGTTGGCCTATTAGACGTTTTTGGAGAATTAGTGAATATTTCGTTCTGAAATTTCAGATGAGGCCTTGAGGATGAAGGAACTCGACAGTGTAGCCACGTTATGTCAAACACATATCTACTTTCTTATTTCAACTATATTTTATTTATCTATCGATTCAATATCAAATTCGCAGTATAACCTACTAAAAAATTTCCTCTGCCATGCACTGATGCCAAGTTATGCACTAATTCTTGAAATTTTTGACATCTGCATTGGAAGTTTGGAAATGCAATATCTCGATTTTTCTATGCGAACGGAACCAAACTCAGCAGTTTCATAGTAGAGATGCCATGCATTCATGTGGTATATTCAGTATTTCGATACATCGTGAGGTTCTTCAAAAATTTTGATCGAAAATGTGAAATTAAAATTGAAATATTTCGAGATTTTCAAAAGGGCACCCCCATATTTATTTTACGGCATACGATTCTAAATAACAAATGAATGGCAGTCTCTTTTTACACTATTTTTTTAATTTGGATAGTTTTTGAATGAGATGAAAATACTGAAATTCTTCAGAATTATATTCATGGTTTTGTTTACAATTAAATGGCATTTTTGATTATAATGTAATTCGATGTTTGAAATCATAAAAAGTGTTCGATGATCATGGATATCATAGAAAAAAGTTACCCAAAAAATTATTTAAAGGACCTGTAGGACCTTCAACAATCGTTATTCAAATTTAGCAAGAATGACTTGAAATAAATTCCGAAAACTGTTTTGGTTTTCGGTAATCCTGGCCCAATGTTCATGACCTCATCCATAGAATTCATTCAATTCATCTTATAGTCACACAGCATTATGTCCATAGATCATAACTATAAATACTGAAGAATTTCATAATCGAATGCTGTAGAATAAATATCTGGTTGCCATTTGAAAATTTTGAAATATTTCAATTTAAAGTTCCACATTTCGGATCAAAATTTCGAAGAACTTTACGATGTATCAAATTACTCAATATACCACATGTATGCATGGATACTATGATACTGCTGAGTTTGGTTTCGTTCGCATAGAAAATAATCGAGATATTGCATTTCCAAACTTGCAATGCAGGTGTCAAAAATTTCAGAAATGTGTGCACAACTTGGCAACAGTGCATGGCTGAGAAATGATTTTAGCAGGTTTTACTTTGAATTGATATCGAAACGACACATAAATAAAAATATCGGAAGTTTTATTTGAAATAAGAAAGTAGATATGTGTTTGAGATAGATGTGCCAACACTGACGACTTTGAAAATATTTTAGACGAAGAGTTCCTTCATCCTCAAGGCTCCACCTAAAATTTCAGAACGAAATATTCAATAGTTCTCCAAAAACGTCTAAAAGGCCAACTGTATGTTCATCGTATTCTTTCCGAAGCGAAACACGGCGTCAATTGAGAAGCTCTGCAGAAGTTCATTCTTCGACTATTAACAAGATTTCACTCCAATTACGAAAACTCAGCCCACTTTCGATGGTAGCAGCAACAATGACAATTCCCAATCGTCCACCAAACCCATCTCGCGCCCACCAGGTGCGTAGGCCCTGCCGTGAAACCGCAGGTTACCTCGATGCCACCATCTACGGTAATATCCGACGTTAAATGTGTGGCAATAACAAACTGTCCGTTAATACGTCACCCGACTTCGCACTATCCACCGATCTGGCGCAAATGTTCGTAAATCTGTTTTAATTCGTTAATTTTCTACTGATGTTTCATGGGCAATAATTATTAAAACTTAATCACGATGACTTCCGAAGTGAACAAGTTGAAATTTTCAAGGTAGGTTTGAGGCGTGGACAGAAAAACGAATTCATGAATGAATCAATATTCTATGAATTTGAGAAAGGTAAAATCAGTGGTAAAAATCATCAATCCATCGATTCAATAGACTCCAACTACTACAAACTATAAAATCAAAAACCAGATGTAGGCCAAGCAATAAAGGTTTTTACGTGACAAAATACTACCTGAAATCTGACTGTGCAGTCATGCAATAGGTAGTTTCTACATGTTTTTCATGATAAATTCCACTCCAGAATCGTCTTAGGTTGTTTTTGAGAAGCGAAAAATGGCCAAAAAAAATCCAAAATTTGCTTTTTCGCTTATAAAACGTGAAGTATTGATCTGATCGAAAAGCTGTTAGGGCACTTTTTGTAGAGAATTCAAAAACAAAAAAAAATGAGAGGTGACACGTCTTAAGCAGATAATTAGTTCCGAGAAAAGTTCAAAAAACTGAAAAAAACATCAATTTTTCGAAAATTCATAACTTGGTCAATTTCTGAGATGAAGCATAGTTGCTCTGAATTTAAGTAGTTACTAACATAATATACTTTATTGGTGCACAATTACAAAGCTGTCGGATGAATAGTTTTTGCACAATCGCAGTTTTCCGAATTCGACGTACTTTTTTCAAGAAGGTCGTGATACTCGGCTACTTGTCGGATTTGAATTTTACAGAAAGCATTTAAAGAAGAAATAAAATTCTTCAAATCGTATAGTCTCTCGATACGACCGATAATGTTTAGTGGGTGAAAAACGGCGTCAAACAGGAGCAAAAAGGCTCGAATGCATCAAACTAGTCGCGGAGTGGGAGTCGCCGCTAGGCGACGCGCCAAAGATACAAGGTACACAGTTTCCCCTCGCGTAGCGGGCGACCCCACTCCGCCACTAGTTGATGCATTCGAGGCTTCTTGCTCCTGTTTGACGCCGTTTTTCACCCACTAAACATTATCGGTCGGGTATCGAGAGACTATACGATTTGAAGAATTTTATTTCTTCTTTTAAAATGCTTTTTGTAAATTCAAATCTAACAAGTAGCCGAGTATCACGACCTTCTTTAAAAAGTACGTCGAATCGGAAAACTGCGATTGTGCGAAAACTATTTATCCGACAGCATTGTAATTGTGCACCAATAAAGTATATGTTAGTAACTACTTAAATTCAGAGCAACTATGCTTCATCTCAGAAATTGACCAAGTTATGAATTTTCGAAAATTGATGTTTTTTTCCAGTTTTTTGGACTTTTCTCGGAAACTAATTATCCGCTTAAGACGTGTCACCTCTCATTTTTT
>JACDNR010000943.1:0-29091 GCA_013421045.1 Propylea japonica | reverse complement strand
TGCCCCATACATTGGTAAAAATTTCATTTTTTTTTATCGACGAATGCCAGATCCCATCGTGCGCGCATCGTTCAGGAGTACCTAAAAGAGGTTGAAGTCTCTCGAATGGAATGGCCAGCATGAAGCCAGATCTCAATGCGATTGAGAAGGTTTGGGACAACCTCAATAGAAGGCTGAGAAGTTCAGAAAACCTCCAGCTACTCTTAAGACTTAGGAATCCAACTCAGATAAATCTAGGAAGGATTAGATCGGAACATTTTTAAAATCACTCATTTTTAGTATAAACCGTCGTTGCCGAGCTATAATTAACGCAAGGGGTGGGTTTGGAAATACCAAGTATTGAATCACTTATCAGCATTCCAGTATTTTGAAAATTGTTTATTTCTCTTCTTTCACTTAAGATTCAGTGAAATCTAGAATTTTTCTTCCATTTAATCTATCTGTTTCGTTCAAAACCTTCCCGAGAGAACATAAAAAATAAGTTATAAAGTCAATGTAGATGTAACTTTCATTAAAATTGAGATTTTCAGAATGTGAGTTAATTTTTTTGCGCAGTGTATTTACTAGTGTTAAGTATAAATGTACATTTTAAATTGTTCCTTGAAGCGCGCCCAATCAACATTCAGACATTCTATGTAAAAACTTACATTAGTTACCAAAACAGTAAGTAAGTTTTCATGAAATGAATCGAAATACATCCTTAATAAATGAAATAAATGAAAATGAATAATTAAAATTATATGTAAGTAACTCACCTCATCAACACCAATTCTTCTACACGCTTCTATAAAATTATCGACGTTTCTTCTGCACCGAGCCATCGTGAGTTTGGCTGGAAAATTTGAATTATTCATTACGAATTATGTACATGCGAATAAAAAGAATACACTTACAACTGCAGGAGAAGGAACGTGAATACTTGCGACGGACCTAGGCTTGATGTGATTGGCCAAATGACATAACACTACACCATCTGTTAATGAGGAAGCAAGATCATTGGGCAGTGCCATTTTTAGACGAGTTTCAATAACCTGAAAGAATAATAATAGTGATTTAGGGTAGTACCTAATGAAAACCATTGAAAATCATGCATATTCATATACAGATTTGGAACTTCACATCGGAAACATACGATATTCAATGTATAAAAGAAAAAAAAATTGCCATAAAGTTGAACAGTGGTATGATCGACAGATTTACGTGTTTATTTTTCTGGCGCGATGAATGCTCCAATGGTTGTATCTCTCAAATCGCAGCACGGGGCCAATGCATTAAGTCAATGCGTCAGGCTGCTCGAAATACTTGATTCGAGTACTTAAGTTACCTACAATAACGGTTCATTCAGGCCACTACTACTGATAAGACAGAGACAACCATTCGCTCGTAAATCTTTCGAGTATACCATTGTTCAACTGTATGGCAAAATTCTCCTCTGATGCAACAGATCCTGGAAATCGTTCATCCTTGAACTTTTTGCAAATTCTTTCAAAATAAAACACTGACAATTTTCCAAAATTTTAAGGGAGAACTAGAAAACCATTGAGAGTAGAAAAGAATAGCAATTGCAGAAACTGAAGAAGGAGATAATGATAATTATATCTGGATATCCTCTGAACTATTGGTCTCCTTCTACTCGTTTATATATTCAACTTTCTTTTCAGAACTGAAACCTGACAGGACATTCACATGAATTTTGAGGGTGACAGGCTTACTGAGCCGAATAACTTAAATTAAATCAAATGTTAATCAAAGTAACAGTCAACTAAAAATTTCAAACTACATACATTTGGAGAACACGATAGGACGCTGTCTTCTTAATAAATAGGGAAAAAAGTGTGATAAAGTATTGATCTGCCTGTATATTCATGATGAAAACGTTAGATCATTCGATATGTCAGAGTCTGTTTAAAAATTTGGTATTATTTTGAAAATAATTAATGAAATAACGGTAATAGAAAAATAAAAATATTGTACTTCTTTGGCATCATTGTGAAAATAATAAATAATGGCAAAAGAAAATGTATATATGTATACTTCAACTCACTGTTCTAAAATAATTTACCCTCAAATATAATTTACTACTAATTAACTACTCAGAGATTACTCACATTTCTCAACTGATTGATCAAATCCGTTTCTTCTCTAGCCTTATCAATTTCTCTCCTCATAGTAAATGTCATTTTTGTGGTGTTACTTCAGGATTCAAGATATATTTCTCGGAGTTCCTTTATTCACACCGTTTACATTTTTCATGTTTCCACAACGTTCATACTGTTCTTCATTGCTGAATTAGAGTTTTGCTTATTATTTCCCAAAGGAATGTTGTCATGAGATAATATACCAGAGGAACTTATTTTGAAAGGTGAAGTCGGCTTAACATAATCTTGGATAAATTGCGGACTACTTGAGTTTGAGATCCTATTTTGTTCTACGTTTGTACCTGGAACATGAAATAACATGTTGGAAAATTTGACGAAATAACAATAGACAGAATAACAATTCATCAAACAGGGCAGCCTTCTAAATATTGAGGCATCAGCATGCAGATTTCAATATAAAAACTACAAATGAAAGTAGACAAAGGGAGTTTCCAGTGTACTAGTCTTCGACAAGCCTAACAGTGCTGAGAGAACAAAAACCTTGTTTATCCGTCAGTCTAACGGAAATAATTTATTTCAGATATATATTCCGTACACATATAATTGAGCGCAAAGTAGGCGTTTGTTTATTTATCTGAGATGACGGTATTTGTTGTCATGACGATGAACGAAGTCAACATTGCGGAATGTACCCGGTCTCGTCCGACGAGCTTCCGAGTTATCAGAGAACTCTATGTTATATTGACAACATTGCATATCAATCTGACAAGAAAATAAAAAATAACCTAAAATTATAATATAACATAACATAACCATACTTTATGATCCTGTAAGACACTAACAAAAGTATAGGATAGTCAAAGAAAAATTACAAAAATTTGCAGTTAACATAATGCTAAGTATCCAATGCTAAGGAATCTGAAAAATACTCTGCCACCGAGGTTAAAACATTTCGATGTCAGCATACTTTTGATTACCTTTTTAAATTGATTCATATTCAGAGATTTCACAGGGGATGGTAAATGATGTATAATTTTATACTCTGATATAATGGAGAACATTCAAATTTATGTGTTCTTGTTTTGGCACAAGAAGAATATGAGAATTTCTGGTTCCATATTCATGACGACTTGAGACAGTTTACCACTTGATACATTCTCTTTAGCATACACAAGACTTTCAAATGTAAATACATGGCAATGGTAATATTTATTTAATACAAATATGGGTTTGCACGACGAACCTGGTGTCAAATTGAAAATCAACCTTATAATTCTTTTTTGCGCAACGAACACTCTTGAAACAGTAGTGCTGTTGCCCCAGAGTAAGATGTTATATATAAGGTGACTGTAAACAAGACTATAATAAATGTCAAGAAGAGAACTACGAGGCAGAGAGTTTTTAAGCCTACTTATTGCAAAGAATGAACTGTTAACTTTCTTGCATACAATGTCAGTATGGGTTGACCAACTGAGATTCTGTCAATATGGATTCCAAAAATTTTGTACAATCCGCTGTAGTTATAACAGTATTTAAAAAACTCAGTCTTAGAGGATCAGATTCAAGATTATTTAACCCAAATGTAGACAAACGGTCTTTCCGATATTCACCATCAAGTTGTTAACACGACACCACTTGACAAACTCTGCTATCAAGCTTTCACAAGCCCGCTGTAGCTCCCACGACTCCGCGCCGAAATAACCACCGATGCGTCGTCCGCAAAAGTATTAATAAAAGACAAGCCAGATGATAGGGCAAATCATTTATAAACAACAAAAAAAGCAAGGGTCCCAACACAGAACCTGAGGAACACCCAGCTCTATATTTCTCTCCTTAGAAAAGCATTCTTCCAATTTGACTGACATGGTTCTATCGTTTTACAAAACTGCGCAACCAGTCCAAGATATTCCTCTGAAACCACCACACTGTACACTTCTCAAGAATGAAATTGAAACTGAGAGTGTCGAAGGCACATGAGAGGTCAAAGAAAATCCCTGCCACTTGCATCCCCCCATCCAAGCATTGATAAATGGATTCCACGAAGCTAAGTGCAGCCGATTGAGTAGAGCAACCGTTTCTGAAGCCATGCTGTGCTGAGTTCATATTTTGAACTTGTTTAGATAATCTAACATTCTCGCGAAAACGATTTTTTCGAAAACTTTTGAATAAACGCTCAAAATTGATATTGGACGGTAGTTTGTTATATATGTGTAATTTCCGTTCTTGAACACCGGTACAACAATAGATAGATTTCTTGAGAGACCTTCGGAAACTTACCCGATGTGACGGATAAGTTGATTAGACTAGCAAAGTGACTGCTGATTACTGGGGCAATCTTCTTGAGGAGTCTAACTGAAAATGCGATCAGATCCTACACTCTTTTTATTTTTTAAACTTTTTATGGTTTCCTCTATCTCGGAATCAGAAACGGGATAAAAAAAGAAAAGAATTGCTTACTAAGGATGGTATGACAGAACAAGAGTGACAAATCATTGCCGTAGCAAGTATGCAGCCTATTTTTCACTGTAGTGGAAAAATAACCCGCAAACAAGTCAGAAATTTCATGAGGGTTATTGAACGTAGTGCCATCCACTTCAATGGAATGGGATTATAACATCTTTAGATTTTCCAATTGTATTGTTAACAATATTCCAGACCGTCTTACTCTTATTATCGGAATTGGCTATAGACCAACAGTGAGCATTGTATTGGTGGTGAATTTTATTAGTGAGTTGTGATGGTATTTTTTGTTTTTTATAATTTTCGTAGGTTTTTTGGAACCAATATTGATGTGAAGCCAATAAAGATTATTCAGTGTTTTCTTACTCTGCAATATTTCTGGTGTTTACCCATTTTTCTTTTCGACTACAGAATTGACCCTTTTCAAAGGGCAGCATAAATCTAAATAGTATTGTATGATATTATTGAACATTTCGAAACATTGATCAACATCATTTTCACAATAAATCTCTGCAAAGTTGTTCTCAGATAAACGAGTTACTAAATTATTCAGACAGTCTTGACTTAGATCCCGAACTGTACGCAATCTCGATTTATGCTTATAACCGGATCGAAGTTAGTTTGAGGAGCATCGCTCGATGATCGCTCAAATGCCCTCGAAAACAAAAGACTTGTACTTTTCTAAATGGGTATTTGTTATAATGTAGTCAAGTTTGGAAACAGAAATCCTACCATTGATATAGGTAAAAACTCTAGTCGCTTCATTAGATGTAACCTTCAGATGAAACAATCCAACAATTCATTGAGTAATTTGAATCCGTAAGAATCGGAGTTTTAGATAATTTATATTTAAGTCTCCACATAGAAAGACGTAATCTACCTGATCAAAAAACACGCCTGAAGGGCACAAAACAGTTTTTCGAAAAACAAATCAAGATTTCCAGCACAGGGTCTGTAAATACTTATAATTCCCAGACGGGCATTCTCAACGGAGACTACAATACCACACATCTCTATATGCATTTCAACGGAAAATCCCGAGACAAGAAGTTTTTCACCTGTAGACCTGCCTTGTAAATAACATTGAGCCACCGTGCTGCCGCTGAACACAAAAATAGTCCGCACGAACATATCCCGAGATTGACACAACACAGACACTATCCAAATCGCACCAGTGTGTTCCGCCAAACTCAGCACATCAGGGTCGATTTCCTCCGTCAACACCTCCAAGCCATCCAACTTATTCGAATGGACTGTACGTTCAATTGACAATCTTGAATTCTTTATCATACAGGTTTTTTGAAGGGAAAGTTAATTCTGTCGATCTTCGATTTCCTCCGCTGGAAAAAAACGGTTTACATTTGTTTTGTTTGGCCAATTGGAGCTATCTAGAGCTTTTTCATTTCCGAGGCTGAAATAAGACCCTTGAAAGAGGAGTAACACTCCGGTATCTGAAATCAACTTTTCACAAGTGAAGTTCGAGAAATTTTGTTGAAGGAAATTCCGCAAATTTTCTATTGTGGTGTCAGGTCTAAGATTGACACATGAAAAGCCTTGAACCGATCCAGCCCTTCCACTTCAGAACTCCCAGAGTAAGTTCCAGTGATCAGGGTTTTTCGGGCCCGACGATAGGATCTTTTGTGGTTGACTACCTTCCAACCAGATTCACCATCCCTATTACAGGACAACCCGGAAGCATCGATGTCACCCGACGCCGACGCGCCCCCCCACGACCTGAGGCCCCGAGATCGCCCCAGTCAGCATCACGACGAGTCAACTGCTTCGCTCCAAGATTGTCAGGATCGGCAGTTGTAGATCTCGCAACCACCGCCATCTCCGCAACCGTCGAACAGTGGGGATCAGTAGTTGCAGCACACTCCGAACTTTGAAAATTCGTTGTACCTTGGTTCCCACCCACGCAGGCCGGTTTGTTGAAGTCGCTTATCTTGCTTATCATATGATAACAACAACTTGGTGAGTTTGTTTATTTCAGTGGAATATGCCAAATTGTCATGGCCAACCGACAGCTCAAAGTTTCGTGAACGGACTGTACATTGTGAGTCTTTGACTATAGAGAACGTTCTCTTAATTTTGAGCTGTCGGTTGGCCATGAAAATTTGGCATATCCACTGTGATTATCATTTTAGGTTATGTTGTTTATTTTCTTGTCATATTCATACGCAATCTAGTCAATATTACATAGAGTTCTCTGATAACTCGGAAGCTCGTCGGACGAGGCCGGGTATATTCGGCAACGT
The DNA here is from genome assembly GCA_013421045.1 of Propylea japonica. Lineage (NCBI taxonomy): Eukaryota > Metazoa > Arthropoda > Insecta > Coleoptera > Coccinellidae > Propylea > Propylea japonica. The sequence continues at coordinate 22,274 of JACDNR010000943.1, read as the reverse complement.
TGACTTTATTTTATGTTATGACAGTACGTACTTTCAACCTAAGATGAATAGCCAAAAGTCAGAAATATGCGAACGGAGTCATATCAATTTCAAGCGGCTAACCGGTTATTGTTTCGGTTGAACAATTCCATTCAAATTGAATACAATTGGTTAACCAAAATAATGACGAGTTAGCCGCTTGAAATTGATTTATGTGAAAGATTTCAACCGAAATTTTTCCGAGGCAAAAAAAACAGTTTTTAATTACATTGGTATACAGGTTCGGAAATCAACATCGGAAAACAATACGATATTCAATGCATTAGAGAGTATTTTGCCCAGCAGTTGGACAGTGGTGTACTCGAAGATATTGTGCCATGTTTCGCCTTTGTTCGACGCGATGGTTGGTCCAATACACAAATAATTGGCTGTCGCTCTCAAATCGACTAACACGGGCAGTCCGACGCATTTAGTTAATGCGTCAGGCTGAAGGTAATACTAGATGGGAGTACTGCATGTTCCCTATACTGCTCGATTAAGCCACTCACAACGATAAGAGAGAGACCAAACTACTTATTCCAATCGGTCGTTTATTCAGAAACCTTTCGATTATACCACTGTTTAACTGCACGGCCAAATTCAGACAAAGATGAATAACGATATTATGAGACAAAAGATTATTTAAAGTGATATGGTACAATATTTCAGGTCGGACCATGTGGCCAAGCAAGGATAAACATTGAATGAAGGTGAAATAGTGAGGAAAAATACATAATTGAATACTTCTGCGGTCATCATCCACAGACCCTGAAGAACTGGTGCAGAAATGATGGCACTCAGTGAAGTTACGATGCACTATTTTCCTAATGGAACACAGAAATCTACAATAGTGTTACCAATGGAACAAAAAATATGCAATCAGTGCGCTCCAGTTGTCCATATGGAAAAACGCTAATAGCTTTTCAACATAACAATTGATTTGGTATTTGTACAATGGAACTTTTTAAGTAACTGTATCTTTGTAGAGATATCACTCCAGCTGTTACTGCCCATAACCTATATCAATAAGCTACAAGTGGCTGGTAATATATTCTGTGGAAAAGGAAAGAGTAGGCACTCTGAAGCGGAAAGATCATTCAAAATATCTTCCAGAAATGTAAGTAAAATTCAAGGTTAGTGTTTTTCATTAGTTGAAGAAAATCAACAATTTGTTAATAAATGATATTAGTTTGTTAGATGGCACTTTTTTTTAATAAGCACGCTATCCAAGCAAGACACCATAGAGAAACTCACTATTTTATAAACCGGAAGCATGCATCCTAGCGTATGTGATTCTACATAAGAACTAATGATTCTTGACTTTCAGTCTGAAGACATGTATATTATTTGTACAATCTCACCATTTCCATTTACATGTGTTTGATTGGACGAGAACGCCGAATTTCTAGATGGTGGAACTTTCTGTACAGGTTTTTTATTCGTTTGTATCATCAAATATTTTCTTGGGACTACCCAAAACAGAATTTAAGGGTGTAGGATCAGACTTTGAGGTAGCCATAGAAGACTGTGGAGAAGAATGATGCGTTGGTTGTATTGGTTCTGTTTGTAAGAAAGTTCATCTGATTCTTTGGTTCTATAAATAGAAGGAACTTCTTGTGCTCGTTGTTGCTTCAAGGCTTCTTTGTATTCCCTAAAATACAAAATATTTAACATTTTTAACATCAGGAAAACTAATTTCTGGTCAGAATATTAAAGTTAATTATTGTGTTTAAAAATTTCATTTGAAGTGTATATAAGTTCAAAAAAATTAACAATCTTCATGAAAACATAATGAGCAATAAGAATTAGACAGGTTCAATTACTTTAAGCGAAAACATTACCTGTAAGTTTGAATTTTGATGTAGAGGTTTTACTTTCTCTTCATAACCATTGCTTTGTGTATTGTTATGATCAATAACTGGACTAAGACGAGCACTGAAAAAATTCAAACCACAATTGTTAATACACAAACAATGAGTTGTTATTTTCTGGAGAGCAAACAAACGAACAGAAAACACATAAGTTACCAAAGTATTTATTTCCTACTGACACTCTTATAAATAACTACAAATATAAGAGCTATGAATTGTATAAATTACGGAAGATGAACCAATAGAATGTGTTCTGATAGGGAAACGACCTACAAAGAAATGCAGATTGGAGTAGTAAACTTTATGAAAACTTTTCTGCATATCATTTAAGATTTATTATCTAGCAGACACTCACCTAACTTCTCCCGAACTTTTAAGATCATCCTTTTTTTCAGATTCATCTCGCCATTTTCTGGTCCAGGACTGATGGTGGATGGTGTTGAGAGAGAAGAAAACTGTTCCTCCGTTGAGTTCTAATCGAGTTGAAGCTACTGATGGGTTTGAATTTGTCCATGTCTTCTCGAGATCAAATGAATGAAAAATTTCTCGCTTTAAAAAGTTGTGAATGAAATTGCATTATAGAGGCTCTAATGAGAAATATCCATCTGAATTTCTCTGATCAGTAATTATCATAACACTGCTGGAATATGCATTATTTTTCTGATTCGAACACTGTGATGGACAATTGGTGTATCTGGTCAGAGACTGAAAAATAATGCATATTCAGCAGTTGCTTATACTGAAAAGTACTGGTATAGTCATAGGCCAGCGCCTGTTTTTCATAATGATTCCAACAATCTGTCAATTGTGAGTAGCTTCATTTCGACGAGACGTCCAACTTTTTCCTCTACGAAAATTCTCGATAGTGAGGACTAATACAGTATGGAGGCGTCAAAAGTGCTAAATAGGTGAATGTTCAAATTTTATTACTTACAGCTACTTTATGAATTAAATCTGAAACAATTTTATTACAAATTGAAACAACAATTGTCCTACAAAAATGATGATTTTATCAAGTGTCCCCCTCCTCCCAATATATATCAACAACTTGGTCTAAAAAAATTATTACTAAACCGCTTATTTTTTTTACTGTTGCTTAGCAAATATTTCCTTTATGAACTGGTCAAATTGTCCTACAAATTGAGTGATACGTTTCTTCAGTCCTACGCTCGGAAATTGTCAATTGTTGGTAATCATTTCTAATTGTGGGTCATGTGGTACCATTTCTGAAGTAGGACTGAAAAGCGTACCACTCAATTTAGGACAATGTGACCAGTTCATAAAGAATATTTGCTAAGCAACAATGAAAAAATCAGCTGGTAGTAAATAATTTTTTTCAGACCTAGTTGATGATATAAGAGGGTTATATCTGTCTTGATCTTGATAATAATATAAAGTTTTGGTTTCTCTGTAATACAAAAGAAACAACAATTACAGTTTATTATTATCCGTTCACTCGTCTATTTCTCTCGACTGACATTCCCATGACATTGTCACAGAATCTTCAAGTCACACGCCATGCTTGATCTCGAAAGTTTATTGAAAGAATTTGAATGAAGAATTCTTACATCTCCCCCCCTGAAGGTGTTGTTTATTTTGGCAGTAATTTCGTTATATGGAATAATCCAGTTTCTTCATTTCTTTTTCCAGTTTTGATTTTAAATATTGTATTTTGATATCTTCTCTGTTTTTCAAATGGTCCAATCCTAAGTTCATCCAGTTTTTTTCTATTTAACCTGTTGCCATTTTCTATGTATACTAAATCACCTGTGTTGAATTCGTTATCTTTCTGTTTTTGTCAAACATTTTTTATTATATTCATGTGATTTTATGGTGTTTTTGTAGGGCTAGTTTTCTATCCTTTTTCCAGTCTTCTGCACTAATAGATTCCTTCAATCTTCAGGTAGCAAACTTGTGATAGTCCCATTTAGTAAATATTGAGGTGTAAAACCTGTTACCGAATGTTCTGTTATGTTATATTATCAACACATTCTCTTGCTATTGTTGTCCAAGCTTTCTTTTCTCCAGATTCATTAATTTTACATCTATTTTATTAACTATTGTCTGATTTAGTCTTTCATTCAGACCATTTGAAAATGGTGCATTTGAATAGTCGCGTCAAAATTTTTAACATGGTAGTCGCGCCGGTCTCACAGACCGTGCTTACTCATTGAGCTCTGAATGCTAAGTGAATGAGTTTTTGCCTAAAAATCCAAATGGATGTCTTTCAAAACATAACTGAGTGACAAGAAAATGCAAGATTGGTACATATTTCGAATTGATGCAAATATTTGGGAAAATCCAAAAAAATCAATTTTATTCATACACCTTACTTTATTCAGTCATAAAAAGAAAAATCAAACTCTAAGGATTTGAAGACTAGAAATAACAAAAAGTTACACCTTTCATCAAATAAAAATGATTCTTCAAACATATTTTTAGCTTAATGAAGGCCATTTTCTAGGCAGTTTTGTTGTGGGGGGAAATTTTTCCAACGCGTCACTTTATCTTTGCCAAAAAATCGACAGTGTATTACTTTGATTTTCTTCTCTTCATCATCAGAAATATTCTGCTCTGAGTCATCACTCGCAAGTTGTTGTCTAAATATTCAAATTTTTCTTAAGACTGATCAATATCTGAATGTTCGTCATTTGCTATTTTATCCTCTTCCTCATCTAAAACCTCTAGTAATTTCTGCAGTCGAGCTTGCTCTTTTTCGTACGACCACATGGCTAAAAAACTATGAATTTACCTCGTTATAAGTTATACAGAACAAAAACACACCTGAAACTCACCGCACAATCGAACTATCAAGATATGAAAAAATAGGGTACGAGAGTAGTCGCGCCGGTCTCCCACACCGTGTCACGATATATTTTTTCGTACTAGCACGTTTCACGATGAGATTCGCAAGGAATCTCTGTCGCATCCTTACGGAAAGATAGACGGAGCCGGAGATGCCATCCCCCTGAATTTCTGAAAATTAGGATAAAAAGTGTCTGGCCGGTCTCACAGACCGTGCGCGACTAACGGAGGGTTTAAGGCTGTATAAATAAGTCTGATGTTTTGTTCTTTTAAATATTTTTGAATTCTTTGGAATTTATCCCTGGATATTGATCAGTTAATATTGTATCTATCTTGCCAATTTCTAAAGTATTTCGAACTATTTTTATAAAATCATTTGCAGTTTGTGTTTTTGATGTTTATGAATGCGTATCTTGTATAGTGATCCACCAAAAGGTGGAGATATCTTTTTGTTGATCTTTGACCACCAAATCCACCTATGGTATCAATCGACACTATCTCGAATGGCCTCGATGCTGGTCCTAATTGAGACATTAATCCATACTTTGCTTGTCCTCTAGATTTATTCTTTTTACAAATTCACATGCCTTGCAAATTTTTTTTATGTTTTCTATCAATCTTTCTGAAGTATAGTATGGACATATTTTACCATTCATTTGATTTATTCCAATATGACACCAATCTCTATGTATATTCTTTATTAATTCAACACTCAATTTTTCTGATAATATTATCTTTTTTTTATTTTTAGTTGTTTTATAAAATATACCATGTTCATCTTTTGTTTTCCTCTTAAGTTCTTTTAGTGTGATATTTTCGTCTTGATCCCTTTTTATTTCTTGAATATTAATTGTATTAACTATCTTTAATGCTTCTCGAGTGTTATCTATGTGCTTCTAATACCGGGTTTCTGCTAAGACAGTCTGCTTCAGTGTTGAATTTCCCTGGTATGTATGTGATACTGAAATCAAATTGGGATAGATAATATATTAGGTCACCTAACTCTTCGTCTGTTCTTGCTTTTATGTTTAGATTCTCAAGAGGTTTATGATCTGAGTAAACCTCAAACCTTCTTCCAATTAACCAGTGCTCCCAATATTTTACTGCTTCTTTTATTGCTAGGCATTCTAAATATATAGCTTTTTTTCTTTTGAGTTTCATTAAGTTTCTTTGAAAAATATGCTACTGGTTTTTCTTTTCCATTTTTTTTTGTGTCTGTTTCAATATTGCACCCATACCTTCTATTGAAGCATCTGTGTATATTTTAATTGGTAAATCTTTGTCAAATATCTCCAGCACTGGTTGATTACACAGTAGTTTTTTTATTTCTACAAATGATTTTTCGCAATCTTCTGACCAATCAAATTTAACGTTTTTTTCTTAATAATCTATGTCCGAGATATTTTTTATTGATTTAGAAGCAAACTTGCATTTTTTAAATTTCAATCTAAATCCTTCTTTCAGAATGGCTTCTAAAACTTGTTTTACATGTCTGATGTGCTCTTCGAAAGACTCTGAAAATATTAACAAATCATCTATATAATTTCCGTGAAATTCTTCAGATTGTGTTTTCTCAAAATACTTGATAAATTCTTTGGAAGGTTGCTGGCGCTGTTTTCAAACCAAATGGTAAACAAGTCCACTGATAATGTCCTTCTTGAGTTATGAAGCCTGTTTTATTTCTATCTTCTATCCTTAGTGGTATCGACCAAAATGCTGAATTGATATCCAGTGATGTAAAATATTTACAATTTCGGGCTTTAATTATCAGGTCATCATTAGTGGAAAGGTTGCGCTGGGGTGTCACAATTCTATTTAAATCTCTAAAATCGATGCATAATCTAGTCTTTCCTTCTCCTTTTTTTAATGCCAGAGTCACAGGTGCAGCAAATGGGCTATATGATTCTTCAATTAAATTTTTTTCTAATAATTTTGCCACTTGCTGTTCTATTTCTTTTTTCTTCAATTGTACAACTGTATGGTCTCTTACTACAAATTTGTTAACTAAAAGATCAATTCTTGCTTCATAATCTTTTACAGTTCCTATATCGTATTTGTCTTTGGCAAAAATTGTTTTATATTCTTCTATCAGATGTTTTATTTTGGATTTTTTTTCATCATCTAAATGCTCTATATCTATTTTAAAATCTATCTCCTCAGTATGCTCATTAAAATTTATTTCTACTATATCTTCACTTTGGCTTATAACAAGAGTTTCATCCTGCCTTAATCTAAATTCTTTTATAATATCAAGACCTATTAAAAAGTCATGAAAATTTTCATTTTCTACAATGAAAACATCTACTTCTTTTTCAATATTAAAAATTTAATTTAATTTTTGTTAATCCCATTGTAGTTGACACACCACTAATTGTTTTCAATTGTATTTTGTTTTTATCTGTATTGTTTTTATTTATAATTTTAACTAATCTTTTGTTAATCAACGAAACTTGTGATCCTGAGTCATAGACCCCCCAATTTTATTCTATCTTCTAATAATATGTTTAGTTTAATTAGTGGTGTGTTTATTCGTTTTTTGGTTCATTATAAAGTTCTACATCTAAAATGGAATTGTTATTTACCCTTGTTGTTGTGTTGCTTTTTTCTCCATGCTTTCCTTCCTTTTTAAACCAACATTTTTCATTGGGATGGTATCTCCCGCTTTTACCTAAATCTTCACAATATGTGCTACATGGTTTCTTTTCGTCATACTTCTTCTGAAAATGTGATGTAGATAGTTTTTGAGATGTTTTCTTTCTTTACAAGACATTCGAGTTGTCTCAATTCATTGAATAGATCTGATGTTTCTTTTAGTTCAGCCTTATTAATTTTATTCAAAATAAATTCTGGTAATCCTACTGCTATTAATGCTATGAGTGACTTTGTGTCCATATCTTTGTTAAAATCTATTAGAAGTTTTTCTTTTTTCAAAGCATAATCAGATAACGAACCTTCTCGATATTTAAATGATTGCATAAGTTATATTTGTCCATCCATTATCTAGAAAACATTCTAAAAATCTCCTTTTCCATTCAACCCAACCAGCTTCTACTGTTAATCTATGAGTGTGGAAGAGTGCCAATTTAAACTTGGCTTATCAAGAAATAACTTCACAATTCAATTTTATCTTCACTTTTATCCACTTTAAATCTAAAGCACTCCTTTTCAAAGCTTTCCATCCACTGTTCAGCATTTGTATTTTTGCTTGAAAATTTATCAATCAAACATTTTTTCTGCTATTTTTTTCAAATTTTTTTCTTCATTCTTATCTTGTGTTGTTTCAATCAGTTTTTTGCAATATATCTTTCAGATCATAATCTTGAGCGCTTTTCGTACTCTCTTCACCTAATTCCTCCAAGTATTGTTCTTTAAATTGTAAATTTCCATCATCATCCATGTATCTGCTCGCAGTTCTCCCGACAATGTAAACCATACTCTTCTCACCTGATGTCTTCTTTTCAATGAATTAACTAGTTTTACATAATTATCGGTTTTCTTCAGATCGGAATGATGTACCGCATTTCTAAATTCTTCAGGCAATATATATCTTTTCCATCTTCTGTATAAATTGACGTTATGGCTATAATATTAGTCTTGGTATCCTTTGTACAAGGGACTACTGTGAATTCAAACTGTAGCTTTGACATCATAAACAAAATTGTTGTTTTATAGGTTATATCTGTCTTGATAATAATATAAAGTTTTGGTTTCTCTGTAATACAAAAGAAACAACAATTACAGTTTATTATTATCCGTTCACTCGTCTATTTCTCTCGACTGACATTCCCATGACATTGTCACAGAATCTTCAAGTCACACGCCATGCTTGATCTAGCGAAAGTTTATTGGAAGAATTTTTTTTTACTGTTGCTTAGCAAATATTTCCTTTATGAACTGGTCAAATTGTCCTACAAATTGAGTGATACGTTTCTCAGTCCTACGCTCGGAAATTGTCAATTGTTGGTAATCATTTCTAATTGTGGGTCATGTGTACAATTTCTGAAGTAGGACTGGAAAAGCGTACCACTCAATTTGCAGGACAATGTGACCAGTTCCTAAAGGAAATATTTGCTAAGCAACAATGAAAAACTCAGCTGGTTAGTAATAATTTTTTCAGACCTAGTTGATGATATATCTTGGGAGTAGGGGACACTTTGATAGAATCATCATTTTTGTAGGACAATTATTAGGTTTGTTCCAACAGCTGACTTTTGTACGGTAATTTGACGGTCACGAAACTGTTAGTAATCGATCTTATGCGCAAGTCTAAACTTTGACCGTACAAGAACCGTCCAAACAGTACTTGCTCCAGACCAGGGATCGAAATGACGATCACAAAACCGTTCCACTCACGGTCCCGAAGCAGGATGGAACAAAAACGAAACCGTTCTCAAACGATACATTTTCAGTTGGAACACATTTTTTTCTATTGCGCAGAATCCTGACGATCATTGTACGGTCAATTCTTGAGTTGGAACAAACCTATTGTTTTCAATTTGTAATAAATTTGTTTCAAGATTTAATTTATATAGTAGCTGTTAGTAATTAAATTTGTACATTCACCTATTAAACACTTTTGACGCAATTTTCGTTGAGGAAAAAGTTGGGTGTCTCGTAAAAGTGAAGCTACTCGCAAACATTCAGATTGTTAGTAATAATTATGAGAAACAGGCGCGGGCCCATGAACTAGTAGGTTTACTGTTTCGCTTTTGTTTCGGATATTACGGCGATAAAATTTTCAGATGGACAAAACTTTCCATTTCCTGTCGTTGGCGTACGCTGACAGCGAAATTTTAATTTCATTCCTAGTTTTCTATTCGAACTGAATAATTTTCGAAATCACCTTCAGTTGGAATTGAAGTGATTTTGACAAATTGAACACGCCTTTTTTCGGATGACAATCATGAAACGATAAGGTTTAAACATTGATTTATATACTAACTATAGTCCGTTCACGAAAGGTTGAGCCACATAGTATAGTTCTATTCACGAAAGGTTGAGCAGTCGGTGGCCATGGAATTTTGACATATTCCACTGTGTATACTAAAATTGTAGGTTAGGTGTTTATTTTCTTGTCATGATTGATATACGCAATGTTGTCAATACAGGGTGACTGGTGACGTAAGGGACAACGGCTAACTGGAGAAGAGGACCTCAAACTGAATGAGGATTGGGGGTTTAAATGTCCCATAAGGCTATTAGTTTCAGAGATACAGGGTGTTTTTTCAAAAGTGCTAAAACTATAAACTCCCATATCTTCGTCAATATGGCAAATTTTTCGCTGATATTTGGCAAGCTTGTTAAATATACATATTCTCCATCAGATCGACAAGAAAAAATTCCCAAAAATTGCAGGTCCGTATTCAAAAATTTCAATTTCCGTGTCAGGTGAGAAATATCACTCGGTATATGAAATAAAAAAGATTAAATTAGGAAATTGGGAATCTCCAAAAACACTGAGTAGAAATCTGTTTTTAGTATTAATGGCACAAATTCTTTAAAGTTTTTATGATATGTTGAAAGTCGAATATTACAATCTTTTCATATTGAATTCAAGAAACACACTATTCCTGAAAGAAAACACTGAATTTGAGATGCTTAAATAATCCTGACGCATTTTAAATATTCCTTCACATCTTGAAATACTTTTTCATTAAATTTTCTATCAATATTATAAGAAAAATTCAAAAAACAATACAAACACAAAAATATTAACAGTAGCACATATGGTTCATAAAAAAATCAAGTAAACAAATGCTTGAATGCGAGAGCCATTCCCCTCACACACTTATTGGCTCTTTTGAACAATTAAGTACGTTTCATATCCACAAGATGAAAAATTACTCTTGATAGAACAGTAACACTAGATTTCAGCTCGAGAAAAGTTGGACTTTCTTCTCAGAACGCCTGAACAATAATCCATCTGATACTTATTCTTTCAACAAAATTTATTCTTCTATTAAATAATGCAATGATTCATAAGAAAACAACTAAGCAAATGCTCGAAATCAGAGCAATTTGCTTCAATGCATTTATTGGCTCTCTTGAACTCTAATGATTTCTTTCTCTTTTGAGATGAGGATTATTCTGAGACCAAATATTATATCCGTTCATTTTGCGCAATCCAAAAACAAGTATCATCTACATATCTTCATTCGTGAATATTGAAGTCATTTTTCAGTAGATAAACAAACGACACAATTCCCAATAATTCACAATCAATGAATGTATGAATATAAACGTCATTTTTTGAAATAAGCCTACTCTGTGTAGTAGGATGTATTTTATTTATAATGAATAATAAACCTCTTATTTTAAAAAATCACTTGTTTCCCCAATATTCTGTTTGCATTAAAGAAATTCATATGCTTCTCAAAAGAAGATGAAGTTGCTACACCTAAGTACATATTAGAGGAAAATAAGTCCTCAAAATTCATACATTATTTCATTGAAGAATAAATTTTGTTGAAAACATAAGTACCAGATGGATTATTGTTCAGGTGTTCTGAGAAGAAAGTCAAACTTTTCTCGAGCTGAAATCCAGTGTTTCTGTTCTATCAAGAGTATTAATTTTCATCTTGTGGATATAAAAAGTACTTCAATTGTTCAAAAGAATCATTAAGTGTGTGAGGGGAATGGCTCTCGCATATCGAGCATTTGTTTATTTGATTTTTTTATGAATCATATGTGCTGCTGTTCCTCTCTTTGTATTTCTATTGTTTTTTTAATTTTTCTTATAATATTGATAAAAAATTAATAAAAAAAGGGTTCAAGATGTGAAGGAATATTCAAAATGCGTCAGGATTATTTAAGCATCTCAAATTCAGTGTTTTTTCTATCAGGAATAGTATGTTTTTTGAATTCAATATGAATAAATTGTAATATCGACTTTCAACATATCATAAAACTATAAAAAATTTGTGCCATGTAAACTAAAAACAGATTTTTACTCAGTGTTTCTTGAAGATTCCAATTTTCCAATTCATTTTTTTTATCTCATATACCGAGTATATTTGTAACCTGACACGGAAATTGAAATTTTTGATACGGACCTGCAATTTTTTGGAATTTTTTCTCTCGATCTGATGGAGAATATGTATAGTAACAAGCTTGCCAAATATCAGCGAAAAAATTTGCCATATGACGAAGATATGGGAGTTTAGAGTTTTAGCACTTTAGCAAAAAAACACCCTGTATCTCTGAAACTAATAGCCTAATAGGACATTTAAACCCCCAATCCTCATTCAGTTTGAGGTCCTCTATCTCCAGTTAGCCGTTGTCCTTACGTCACCAGTCACCCTGTATATGGATGACCTGGATGATACAATGATTAACTCCGAAGCATGAGTTTTAATATTAGTTCATTTAATCGATTAATTTATTCTCGTGGTTTCATTTTTCATATTCACGTTCGTTACTATGAGCTTATTATTCCTTATTTTGTATAGTATTTTAATATAATAATTACTATTTTTAACAGTTGGTATTGGCTGAAAATAGTAGATTGTACTGCCCATGATGGATTAGGCGATTCTTCGCAGAACTGTTAGACGATAAAGGATGTCCCATAGATGATCAAATAATGCCAAACCTAAGTATGGACCCATTCAGGATAGCGCTCTCACCAAATATCAAGAAGCAGTAACTGTATTTCCAGCTTTCAAGTTTCCAGATAGGGACAGATTACATATGACTTGCATACTATTGCTTTGCAGAAATACTTGCAGTCAGGTATGACTTTATTTGATGAAATAAGAGATATGGGCTGAATTTATTAATGTAAAATACTTACTCAAAATAATTTTAGACTGATTGCAACAACAAGAAACCTTCAAGCAATGACTATAGAACAGAAAAACAGTTAAAGAAGAAACGATAATATATTGGATCAAATTAAGATATTCAATAGTGTTGAAGTACTTGCCCCTACAGTAAATGAATATTACAAAACCAAAGAATACCAAGAGAGTGAGTAATTCAATATATTCTTGCACAGGCACTTATTCTCATTTCTATCAAATGAAAACTGTACAGAGTGTTAAAGAACAAGGATACAATATTTTGGGAGCTGATTATAGACCTCAAAAATAAGTAAACAATTCCATATAAAACTAGGTCTGCAAACGAGGCGTTTTATATCAAATACGATATTCGCTTTATTTTCATCTTTCAGATTTAATTACAAAAAATTACAGTTGTCATCAAACACTTGGTTTTTGTACGACATTTAGGAACTTTTGTCGATTATTTTGAATCAGATTCGAGTTGTTCACTTTTTACCACTTATTTGCTGTCTTATTATTCCTGAATTTGTATGCCTTATTGTGATATTGAAATGAGGTAGGTATATGATTTACATTTATGGGTGTGCAAAACGCTAAAAGTCAAAAATAAATTGAATATCTTCTCTAATATCTTGTATGGCTGCGCTTGTAGTTGATATATTGAAAACCGAAAATCGTTCATATCTCCAAAACGTCTCATTTGCGGACCTATGCTCATATAAAATTTTTTACTTCTTATGAGGTCCATAATCAGCTCCCTATTGAACGTTGTTTTCCAGCACCTGGGCTGGGGCCAATTGCACCAAATACTTTGCAACTTTTCACTTTTCAAAAGAATTACGTTGCACGAAACGCATTCAAAATTGAAAAGCGAAATGTGAAAAGTAAACTGCAAAGTACCTGTCAGAAATTAAATGTTGGGAGAAATGTTGTACAGCATAATTGATATTCATTTTTGAAATTTGTCAGAATGCAAAGTGAAAAGTTGCAAAGTATTTTGGTGCAATAGGCCCCTGGTACATAAAGTTGTTCTCATCTGTTGGTACGTCATTATGTACCTATATTGCTGTTCTTTTGTATATTTGTACATACTCTATTTACAGAATAGAACCTTTTCCTTCTCTTTATCACTTGTATGTGTACTTTTGACTATCTCTAAATGTGTTGTGGGATGAAGCATGTTGATAGTTAAGACAATTTTTCATGAAGAAATTAGGAGTATGATATGCAGATGTCTTGAAGGCAAGTATAGAACAAGCTGTTTTCTTATCTCTATAACTTGATTAGTTTTGTATTCATTTGGGTATTCTGGATGATTTCTCGATTACTCAGATGTAATTTCATTTCAGAAAATATTCTTCATCTTTGGGTTATTGTAGTTGTGGGTATGCATTTGTGTACAGACAAAATTTTATTAGTTGATTTTACAGCAAATATTTCTTATTTATCTTCATATTACAAATTCCAGATTCTCCTCTTGAATTTGAAGGCATGCCTGAAGATGAAACGCTCTGTATATCCTATCATAAAGTTGCTGTAGCATTCTGTGTATTGGGAATGCTGTTTTTGATTGCAACATTAGTAGCAACTGTGGACTTTTGAGAGCACGAAGGTCTGGAAACACTGTATCAGTTTATACAAGGAGTATATTTTCAAGCAGTAGTGCAACTGGTTCATCTCGTTTTGGAAGTAAATTGCTACATGATCACTCGTCATTTGGATTTTCCACTGGTGGATTGCAATATGGAAGAATTTTGATTAAATTTGAAATAATAAACAGTTATTTGTTGACTGAATGAAATTTGAAATATTTTTTGTAATTTGTTGAATAATAAATTTTCATATTGACTTATTCTCAAATATTTTCCAAATGAAGATCATCCTCAAGTTGTCATAACAATGTATTTCAATGAATATGGAAAGAGTCATCTTTAATGATCAGCATGCTTTTACATGCAGTCATGGGTTAATGTTTGCTTTGTAAGTCATTTGCAACCTCTCGTTTAGGAAAGTTTTTCATGATGGTGCATTGACTGGTCACCTGTTCAACAGCATTGAAGAGAATGGGTTGACGAGCTCTCCTATGCCGTTGTGCAGGAGTACTGATGAAAACGGTTGAGCATAATTTTGTTCACCTGTGGAAACCTTACTGAGTTGTCAAACACCTAGGAAATCCAACACCTTCTATTCCTATGGTGAGAGGGACCACTCCTGGCAGGCTCGCGACATTTCTGTCTTCGTGTCTGACAGCTGAGTCTCTATAGAACGATGCGGGTGAACAATGGCCACTAGGCCTCATTCGGCCTAAGGCAGCACAGAAAGAGAAGAAGAGGTCGTTATGGCTAGGTTAGTCTTCTGGGAACTGCGATCATGTGGAACTTTTGTTCTTTACCTTACTCATTCATGGAAACCCAAGGAGGTCGTCAATGGCTTTGATAAACCGACGCAACCTTTCTCAGGGGCCGTTACCTCTTGGGTTCTAGGACCAGTTTCCCCATATGGATTCTTCTTGGCTAGTCAGAGCTCTGAACACGTGTTCAGCTGCTTCTATCCACAAAGCCAGCCAATCTCATCTGCTGACTTTCTCATACAGAAACAATTAGGCTTGTTCACAGTGCCCTGGTCAGCAACTCATCATGCACCAGAAGCTCAGCTCGTGAAGCTTCTAACTTTCAGAATAGGTGAAATAATCACAATTTTTTTGGATTTAAAGACTTTTTGAAACTCCGATGCATTGCCGTTAATTACTGCTGTATGCAGTGAGTACAGAGTCTGATGTGGATTTTATTATCAGGGGCTCGATTCTTGAACTTCGTAGAGCTGACAACTCTCGTTCGACATTCCTATACGAGATGTCAGCTCACTTCCTCACGCTATTCGAATAATTTCAGTCACACTTCACACTAGACACAGAATAGTTGCTTCCCTTTGCTAAGGTTGCTCCATTCTGTGATTCTCTCCTATGAAAGTAGTCATCTTCTGACCAGTTAGTAGTAGAGAACTCGTTCTCGGTCGGGAGAGAATTCGAGAATCGATTCTCTCGTGGATAGAGAAATGCAATTCTCGCATGAAGATTTTTCAAGAATCGGATAGAGAATAAAGTCACTGTGAAGCCCGGTTGTCGCATAGAACAAAACAGGAACAAATTTCAACAGAAAGTGAATCAGTTTTAAGTCTGAATTAGGCGGAATGATATTTCTGAGGTTCTCCACATTTAATGGTAATGCTGAGTAATCTAACAGGAGCTAGGACAGGTGGTACAGAACAAGACTAAGCTGAACTAAATGCCGACGTTTCTTCCGTATATTCGAACTTTTTCAAGGCTAAAAATACAAGATATAGATATAAAAATATCACCAGTAACACTTAGTAAAATTAATTACATTATTGAATATTTAATAATACAATTCATCTCTGGTGTTAGCTGTCATTCTGATTGTTTTTACAAAGTGTTACTGGTGATTTTTTTATATCTATATCTTGTATTTGTAGCCTTGAAAAAGTTCGAATATACGGACGAAACGTCGGCATTTAGTTCAGCTTAGTCTTGTTCTGTACCACCTGTCCTAGCTCCTGTCAGATTACTCAGCATGAACAACCAAGGACGTAATTCCTACTTCATTCATTTAATGGTAATCTTGGAAAGTCTTTGTTTGTGTCTTTGAATGCATTGGTAAACTAGATAAAATGATTTTTCAGAAGTTCAGCTGATATTTCCACGCATACAATGGAGTCTTCATTTTAACTCTACACTACATGCATATAATGATACTATACAGTTAAAATAAAATAAAATATATTATGAATAAGAAAGTTTTTCTTATGTTAAATCTTTTGGGTTCTGAAATGCAGATGCAGCATATGGTCTGCCATTTTTTTCACCAAACTTATTCAGGCGAAGTGTGTACGAACGCCACTGGAAAATTGAAAATAATTTTGATTGTAGTAAAAGTGTTTTAAGGTGTAACCATAACACACCAACATGCAAAAAAATCGTTTACGATATCGAAAATATTTCCGAGAAACCAATTTTCCTTTAAATTTCAACACCCCGTATCTCAGAAACAAAACGTCCGCATTGAAAAAAAATGTCGTAGACCCATTTTCTGACTCCTTTTATACAGATTGACGGCTATTTGGTGGTAGCTTCGAAATTCAAAGCATTACATCACGCATTTAATGGGTTGAATATAGCCTGGTATAAAATTCATTTAAAACGCTAAACGTTAACTGATTGAAATTTTCACATTTTTTTCGTAAAAATATTTCGATTTAAACTTTTGGTTGAAACCCTAGTCTGTTTTCGACATGTAAACGAATATCACGTTTGAACTTGATGGTTAGGTCATGAGGAAATTAATCTTACATCGTCTTGTTGAAAAGTGATCATTAGATGACTAAAATATCTGGATCAAATGCTTGAAGGATACAATGAAAACTTACCTGAAGACAAGGTGAAGTAATCTATGCCGAGTCCTGCATGTCTGATGGTCTGATTCTTCGCAATCTCCAGACACTTGGCGCCCTCTAGTTCCTATAAAATAACCACAGTACAGTGGGCCTTCGCTGGCGTAAACCTTCCTATATCTCTAGCTACTCGTAGAACTTCAGTCGAAGACAGTCAGCAGTCAAATGAAGAGTGGTGAAAAATTATCCTTCTAGGATGCTTTCGGGACTAGCCAAAGAAATAGAGGCTATTGTTAGAAATGGATAAAAAAGCTTCTTTTGATTATGATAAGTCACTGCAGTATGTAAGCGCATTCGCACCAATTCGGCAATGCACATTGTCCCAGACTGTCCAGCGGTGTATAGCATTAGCTTCGAGCTCTTCAGACAGGTTACATAGCCCAGAACGTACTGAAAAACTTATCCCTGTTTAAGATTATAGGACCGGGGTATCAATTCTCGGGATTCGAAAAACGTATACGTTCGTAATATTTTGAGCGTAGATTTTTAGAAATTGCATTCATTATATCCTTTATATTCGAGCATATCGTCAACTTCTCGTTCCGAAAAAAGTGTACGTTCATTTTGAACGGATACAATTAATGCAATTTCTAAAAATCTACGCTTAAAATATCACGAACGTATACGTACTTCGAACGAGTGATCCCGAGAATAATTGACACCCAGGTGCCGTATTCTCGACAGTGATCTTTTCCAAGCGTATACGAACTTCATTGCGCGAGTCCTCCTTTACCTGCAAAAATGCCACCAACGCAATGAAGTTCGTATACGCATTGAAAGATCACTTGTCGAGAATACGGGCCTGCCTGAAACTGAGACCATCGACGCTACTTAGTAGTTCTCTCTCACTAATTTCAAGTAGCCTTTAATCAGTGGCAAAAAGCTCTAAACTATTGTTATAATAGTCTGGTAATGAAGATGAATCAACAAAAGTATTTTTTTGCTCACTACAGCTTCTATGACCAACTCAAAATCTTCTCGAAAAAACAAAAATTATTTTGAAGTGTTCTTTATTAAAATCATATGAGATTTCTCAATGTATTCATGAACAGAAGCAGTTTTTATGAACTATGAATTATATAAATAACTTAAAGTAAATTGTGTTATATACAACCTAAAATGTTAAAAAGTATAGCACATCATAGAGCTTTATATTATTTGGCATACAAATTATTTTGCTCTTGGTTTATTAAAAGTTATCACATATAATAAACAAAAATAGCCTAATTCTTACTCTGATAGATTTGTGATAAAACATATGCATTATTAGTTCAGTTACAAAAACACTGGGAAGTAACATTTTTTTGCCATATAAAATTACGTAATTTTACTTTACTTCAATGTACATAAAAAATACATCTTCAACAATCACTGAATATTCGAATGAAATGAAACGATTCATTTATCAATGCAGTTAAAATAGTGCAGTAAAGTCAAAGTAGGTTATGGCTTGATGAGAAGCAGGATTCAACTAATATTTATAAGAATTAAATGTATAAATATTCGAATATAGTTTCATTAGCGAATTCAAATATCACTATCATTTCACTTCATTCAATAACCAAGTCACACTACTCTCATTCAACGAACACTCAACTCGTAAATATAACAAAATGGTGTACACCAAAACGACCATGTGACGATTCGAGAAATATTTACAATTATATGAATTTTATTTAAAGAAAATCAGTAACATATCCTTTGCTCCCCACATATTTAGATAAAAAACTATGGTGAAGAATATTTACATGAGTAATAGTTTATAATATTTAACTTTGATAAGAATGTTACGATACTGATAAGTTTCTAAAGAACAAAATAACAAATGTATAAAATTTAATAACACAATATTTATAAACTAGGAAATATTTTTGAGTGCCAACAACCAATTGCCAAGTCACATAACAAGAAGCGGTTTCTACTTTCCCTTTTATAACCTCACTTATTAGTTATTCATCATCAAAAGAGTGTATAATGAACAATAATCAACCATTCGAATAACACACAATTTTGTTAAAACTCACGATAAATATTGAAGTTTTGTGGAATAAAATTTATATTTTGGAAAATGTAGCAAATATTTTCACATCATTATCTCAATCGCGAACCATCAAATGACCATTCATTCTCTCTTGTTGATTGATAGAATAGAAAAAAATATTTTCACATATTCAAGAATTCACTTTGACTAGAAGCAAATATAAAAAAACCTTAATTTCTTCACTGGAAATATTTGGATTATGTCAACAAAATATGCTGTGATGTGATATGTATTAATCCAAGGGTTTTATAAATATACATGAAGTTTGGAGAAAACGATAAAAAGAACACTGGATATTTCTGGTTATGAGTAGTTGAATAAACTCTGTTACCAATTTTTAAGATCTCATTATGTTTTACCAGCGAAAGGCAGTGAATTCGAAATTTCAGCATTACTACAACACCAAAAGTTTGAATGCTATGAATAAATACTTGATCACTTCTTTCTGTCAAAGAAATATAAAAATATTTAATATCCATTGACAAAGTCCTATATCACAAATTCATTATACACAAATGAGGAGACGAATTCAAATTAAATAAAATTTAAGCTGAAATGACTCTCATACAACTATGCCAAAGATCAATATTTTCTTTAGCAAATGTCTGCAGAAGATTTGTTCATTTGTGTTCTGAAATGTTAGGGAAATAATTGAATACATCATTAATGTGTATAAAATATCAGTGATTAAACCTATTTTCAAAACAATTTGAACGCAAATATCAAGCATAAATTCTAAAAAAACTTCTTAAACATTTACAAGTCATTCTGCATCACTTACGGGAAGGACTACTAGCTAGTTGCTGAATTTTTTGGGCTGGTGGGAACGGAAGTATTTTGCTCCGAGCGATTGATATAAACATGGAGTAACTTCACCTTACTAGCACTAAGCTTGTTGATGTATTCTTCCAATCGTTCTTCTCCTACAGCTTTATATATTGCAACCATACAGAATATGGAGCTTTTCCTAACTGGACTCTCAACATGATCTGTGCCCTGTAAATGAATATATAATTTTTCAACGTTTTCTAAAAAGTCGAAGTGAAGATAAATGTTCAAGCCGAATATAATTAAGAATTGGTGTACTTTATTACGAAGATCAGGGGCCTGTAACACAAACCATACAAGTGTAACAAGTCTTACAAGTAATTTGCCTGTAACTACAAGTCCAACCCAATTCGGTATCACAATGCGAATGACTACAATTGTAGAAATTGAATAATTTGTACAAGTGTAGCTACACATGTAATGCAAATATCATAGAATTAATTATTATTCATAATTCCTACTATATGACATGACTTGTCAATATAAGTGGTATTGCAGCTTTTCTGCTGCATTGTGTCTTCAAAACAAATTGTTTTCAAACGTAAAATGGAATTTTTAATTAATTAAAAGAAAATAGATACATTATTGTAGGAGCTTTCTCGGATAACTGAGAAAGCAAGATAAAGTAAGAAAAGTGGAAAGAATGGCAAATTTGGCTCAAAGTATTCGTTCAGTACCAGCGGACAAAGATTGGACTTATGTAAGGGATACATTATGGCAGAATTTGAAGAAAACTGGAACTTGCAAGCATTATTGTTATAGACTTATGGTACATATTATAGATTTAAATTGATAATGCAAAGAAAACTTGCACTGGTGGAATGGGTATCTAACGGAAGTGCCCATGTCAGAGTTCACGACATCGTTACCACAATATAACGAAGATGAAAATGGCTGCTGCTTTTTCAATTTGTGATAGTAGATAGGTACAATCTCATTATAAGGACATATAATTTTTTAGTTGTGATTATTTGTTAATTAAATACATTAAAACGTGTTGATTCATAAAAATATTCATATATCCTAACAACAATAAAGTTAGTTTCTGACAAATAATTGATGAGCTCTCGTAATCTAGCTTGGGCCCCGACAGCAGCTTCTGCAGCATACTCAGGATTCTCATAATTTTCTGCATCTAGGAATTTTCATCATCTTGTATTGCAATATCTTCAGCTCGTGATCAATTTTTGAGATATTGCAAAGAGTCGCACAACATTAAAAATATTTGCGGCAAATACAGATCGACACGTAGAGATTCAGACAAGGAAATTGTTATTTTAAAATTCCGAATGCATTTTCAATTACTCTTCTAGCTCGTTTTATGTGCTCTGTTGAAATTTTTCGGCTGGATTCAATGGATATTCATTATGTTGGTGGAATCAACCATTGCTTCAGGGGATAAGCGGAGTCTCCGAGGATTACAGTATTGGCTATGTGTGTATTTACCTAGAGTTGAAGATATGTAAAACATTATCTACACTTGTAGAAATTCCGTAACACAATATACAAGTGTGAACTTTGAAGTTACAGAAAAAGTTTTACATATGTAGGATTTTGCCGTAATTACTAGTGTCCTACTTGTAATTACAAGATGTTTTGTGTTATGAAAAGTTACAAGTGTAGAATATATTCCCTTACAATTTTAGGGCTTGTAATGCGTTGTGTTACAGGCCCCAGGAGTTGCAAAAATTCTCAGAGAATTTCATAATTTTTTTTTATACAATAGCATAATGTTTCAGCTAAAATCAAAAAAGATTAATCTCCCAACGGACTATGATAGAACTGATCACTGAGGCCTCTGTTACAAGAAATATCTCATATTTTTTCGCGCTTGTTCCCAAGGTAATAGCGTGCTATAATATTTTCCAAATTTTGGGACGGGAGTAGTCTCAAACGACTCAGTTGGCTTACTGGTGAAGAATCCATGATCATCCGTAAACACGATAATTCTCTAACGATAAAGTTGGGGTTCTGAGAGTTTAACAGCTGGTTCAAGGCCACAGCAGTCCAGTAGTTTCGGAGTTATGGACATTTGAAATTTTCTATTATTCTGAATATCCGAAACCACACATCCGATTATTACTAAATTTCTGTAGCTATAACTCTCGAACAGTGTTATGGCCTATAAATTTCCAAGATTTGGGACAACTTCATGCTCCCATGAACAGTAAAAATCGATTGATTGGTTGCGGAGTTCCTCTCACTCAAACTTCATCCCATTGATTTTTCAATATTAGCCAAATCACTGATCTGATCAATATCAAACTTTATATTTAGAATTAAGACAGCGACGCGCATATTTGAGCGGACACAATACACGTCACAATAGCCGTATTAGAATAGATAGAATATTTCAAACAATAAATATTCTGGCTCGTAATGCTGGTTTGGATCTAAATAGTCTCTGTGACAATTAACGTTCTGTAACGTATAGTCAGTTCACGAAAGTTTGAGCCATCG
>JACDNR010000942.1:0-22942 GCA_013421045.1 Propylea japonica | reverse complement strand
GAAATAACATTGGAGACGAAAATGATGGTCTTGAAGATTTCGACGATCAACTAGAGTTGGAAAGGTTTTTCGAATCTGACGATGAAGAAATGCCTTCAAAGAGACAAAAACTAATAATAACTGATTAGAATTTCAGATAAGGTATTTATAAATAACAAGATTAACGTTTTTGAAAAAAAAAATAAATGCGTCATCTGAATTAAGTATCTAAATTCAATAGTACGATTTACCTGTTATTTATATTGTACTAGCTGATCCGGCAACCGTTTCTTGCCTTATAAATTATAAATAACCTAGATACCGACTGCAGCGCCACCTGTCGGGCTGATTTGTGAATCTAAACCATTCTCGAATCTCCACGAACACACACAAAAAATTTCATCAAAATTGGTCCAGTCGTTTAGGAGGAGTTCAGTCACATACACACGACACACAAGAAATATATACAGGGTGTCCCGTAAAGACCACGTCAAACGAAAAACGGAAAGTAGATCAGAATGTGCTCTATCTGATGTGAAAAAATCGTTCATATGAAAGTCTCACAGTTTTCGAGATATTTGATGTTTTATGAAAATGTTGATTTTTTCACTTAAAATGCTTTCTCTCTTGCGGAAGCTACAATTAAATACTTTTCGAATCAGTTTTTTTCCATAAATATTGTTGAATGATTACTTCAATTCATGCAATGAAAAATAGCACAAAATATCATACAGGGATTCTGAAAAAAAAATTTTAAATTCTTGTTTTGAAGGAAGTGCTTTTTGTACTGAACCTACTGACTATGTGGTGTAAAAAAAAGACACTAGAGCTTTTCTGCATATTACGTTAAAACGTTGCCCACTTTGTGAGGATTCCGAAAAGGTAAAAAAGGTGATAAACTTCTTCAGAAAAAAAGATATTCGAATGTTTATCGAAAATGGAACATTTCTGTTGAAATTTGATTTTTCACATTTTCCACAAATACTTTCATTTTGCAGATTCTGCTGAATAATTGAATAATTCTCTTGAAAAATGTCAGTTAGTCCTTAAATTACTTATAAGTGAAATTATTCATTAATTGCAATGATATACGTAATAACGCACAGGCCTTCAACATCAACAAATCTATTGTGAGAGAAACATATATAAAAATATTAATAATAAAAATTCAGGATTGTTATTAAAGCAAATACTCAAAATGACCACCCCCTTCGCTAATACATTCCCTGCATCTATTGAGAAAATGATCTTTTCAAACCATAAACAAACTTCTCTCCGCCATTTTGGCTGCTGAAATACGAATGCGGTCCCTTAGTTGTGCTTCATCTCTTATGGGATTCGAATAAATTTCATTTTTAGAAAAAAACCCCAGTATAAAAAAAACCAGAGGATTTAAGTCTGGTGAACGGGGAGGCCACGAAATTATGAGATATGTTTGGTTTAATTATTCCCTAACATGACGACTGTAGTGTGCTGGGCACCCGTCGTGTTGAAACCCACAGGACTACGTCGCATTTCCAGTGGTACATCTTCTAAAAGTAAGGGTACACTGTTCCTTTAAAAAAATTTAAATAGTTGGTGCCGTTTAACGTTTGCGGCAATTCTGTCGGACCGAATATTTTTCCATCCTATTTCCAGTCCATAAATTCACCGTAAATCGATATTGGGATCTATCTTGCCTTATATTGTGCGGATTCTCGATGTTCCAACTATGAAGGTTATGCAGATTAAATACCCGCTTTGAGTACAGGAAGAAGACTCATCATTCCAAAGGATATTATTGAAAAAATCGGGATTTTCTGTATGTTTCAGCATATTTGTTGACAAAATTCTACTCGGGCTTGATAGTCTCTTGGTAGTAGGTGTTGAACTCGCTGAATATGGTAGGGGTGATGAGATTGG
Organism: Propylea japonica; assembly: GCA_013421045.1. NCBI lineage: Eukaryota > Metazoa > Arthropoda > Insecta > Coleoptera > Coccinellidae > Propylea > Propylea japonica. The sequence goes on along the minus strand of JACDNR010000942.1, from coordinate 21,061 downwards.
TGTTTCTTCAGGATTTATGGGCACTTGATTTGATATGCCTGTCATGAGCTCTATCATTCTGGTTGATACTGGAGGATTATCTTCGACTTCATTCAAAATGGTGTCATCATCCACGATCGAAGGCCAGCCACTACTTTTACGACTCCCAGGAACTCTTCCTTCGACAATTGCATTATGGGTTTGGATAAAAACTTCGTAATTGGGATGTCGGGCGATTGGGGTACCGCTCTGAATAAAGCCTCGATGCTGCTCTAGCATTAAGACGTACTTCTCCATAAATAAGGTGCATGTCGGCGTATTCTCTTGCAGTGTACGAAACATTTTCTGAATACATTTTAGCCAGTATACTGTTACGCATTAACTTCTACTAGATGGACGTTTCCATAGATCTTAAGTATCTTAAGATTGAATCATTGAATCGCATCACATCATATCGATGTCGAGAGTTCTTTAGGCAAAGAAAAGAAATAAAAAAACTCAGTGAGTAGTGATTGGCATCTTAATAACTTTATATTGATTTGTTGATTGATTATTTTCAGCCGGAAATGCAAAATGAAAGAATGTGGAAAAATGTGAAAAAATCAGTTTTTTGCAGAATTGCTCCATTTTCGATAAACATTCGAATATCTTTTTTTCTGAAGAAGTTATATCTGTATTTCACCTTTTGGAATCCTCACAAAGTGGGCAACTTTTAACGTGATATGAAAAAGCTTTAGTGTCTTTTTTTAACCACGTCAGATAGAGTTCAGTACAAAAAAACACTTCCTTCAAACAAAAAAGAATTTTAAATTTTTTTTTCAGAATCCGTGTATAATTTTTTGTGCTATTTTTCATTGCATGAATGAAGTAACATTCAACAATATTTATGTAAAAAAACTGATTCGAAAAGTATTTAATTGTAGCTTCCGCAAGAGAGGAAAGCTTTTAAGTGAAAAAATTCAACATTTTCAAAAACATCAAAATATCTCGAAAACTGTGAGACTTTCATATGAAGATTTTTTCACATCAGATAGAGCACATTCTGATCTACTTTCCGTTTTCGTTTGAGTGGTCTTTACGGGACACCCTGTATATTAAGATAAGATTTTCTATGACATGAATGTAATTCGAATTAAATAAATATAAACTCTTTATCCCTAAAAAAAATGCAGCATCATCACATTTTTTGATGAAATGTACATAGTGATTAAAAAAAAATTTCGAATTTGAGTTTTTTCATTTTTTTGCATTTTTTGCAGAATGAGAACACTCCTTATAGTAATATATATTTTTTCACACCATCAGAGAGTAGATATTTCAACGAACAAAAAGCCCCAAACTTTTTGAAAAAAGCTGATATTTTGACGTCATAATTTTCGATTGAAATTGGGGTGCTTTTGATATTAAGTTAAAATAAGACGAAAACATAAATATTTTAAATCAAATAAATGACAGTATATTTGGGACATAATAAGGTAAGTTTTCATAATTTTTCGTAAAAAATATTTTTTTTTGAAAAAGATTTAAATAAAAAAAAAATTAGTTTTTTGAATTTTTCACCTAAATTTTGAGGTTATGTGAAAAAATTGCAAATACAAAAGTTGTAGATCTTTTCATTACCTACAACTTTGCCATTTAACTTTTTTCCATAGGACTTGTAGTTTTGCCGGAAATCAAGGAAAACCATTTTTCACCCTTAAAAAACTCACCCCTCCCACTTCCCGAACTCAGATCGACCGTCCGTAATTTATTTTTCCTTTCATTGTGATCATATTTCCCCTCCTTTTTTAATGGGTTTCATCCTACTGCAATTTTTTTTTGTTTTAAAATTATCGACCCTGGTCTATCTATTGAAACAGAGCCACAAAATTTTGCACGACGCTTATAATGAGCATCATGTTGCCTTAAAATTGCATTCAATATTGAGAAACAAAATTTTGAATGGCCATATTTTATGGAAGACCCTGTACGATTTGGCTGGTTAACGAACTTAAAACGCGGCCTTTGGGAATCGAACTCGCCCTGAACAAACTGAAGTCTCTAGGACAATCCCTTCGAAAGTTATCGCGCTAACGGGCGGCCCTTAGAATTGAATTTGACCACGAATTCGTCATCAAGGAGTAAAACCCTATCGTTTGAGACTATTTTCGGCTCAAATTCGTAAACTACAGACATTTGGTCGAAACGATATACTTAGCACTCGTTTAAGTAGAACGAGCGCTCAAAAACTCACTATGTCGAGATTACCAAAACTGAGATTACATAATTCATATCTTTGATTGCTTTTGATAATACTTATTGTTCTAGTTTATCGGATCAATAAAAACCAAATTGAAATCTGATAATTTTTCCAAAGGTGTTTGGTTTATATAACGATATTCAAAATTAAGAAATTTTATCTAATGCCCATTCAATATAAATGAGTTTTTTCAATTTTTTAGTAGATATTACAATGCAACGAGCGTTATAATGTAGCTATTATTTCACGGTGGTAGAGTTTAATTGCCAATAAAACAGTGTTTTTATTGAATTAATAGATTGCATGCTGTTTATACAGGGTGGCCGGACGATTGACGTCAATAAAAAAAAAACGGTTCCTCATGTCATGGGGTATTCGAATCACCCCCATGTATGTTATCCGATTTTTCACGGTTTCCGAGTTATGATTTTTTTATGAAATCTGAGAATTTTCAACTTGAACATCTTCAAAATTTTTTTTATTGTAAATAGATCGCCATGAATTGTACTTTTATACATAAAATAACCAGCATCGTAAATTTGATAAAAATTATGGAAATGTTCGTCTCAAGTGAGAAAGTTACGTATTTTGGATCATGATCTAAATTTTCAAATTTGAATTAAAAATGTAAACAGGTTACTTCATGGTTTCTAAGTAGGCTCAAAAACTGCGCTCAACACTCAGCTTTCAGAATCATTAATAAAAAATGGTACTCAACAGTCTACTTTTGCTAGAATTAGCCTTCAAAGTCAGCGAGGTGGAAAAAATCAAAGAACTAGAAGTTTACTCAAAATTTATTTTTTGCCATTTTGAGATTTTTCTGATCAAGTTATGATATAGAAAATGCTGAAATTTGCTTTAGGAGAAAAGTTTTGGATAAGAAAAGAAAAAGGTATGGCAATAAATCACACATCATGTAAAGAAAAAAAAATTATTTATTAAAATTACAATAAAGAAATAAATGAATAAATAAATTTTGCGAAGGTGTAGAATGTGTATTGAGGCTGGAGGTGGCCTTTTTGAAAACCTATTGTAAATTTTATAAATAAATTTCTTTTATCTACATGATGTGTGATTTATTGCCATACCTTTTTTTTCTTATCTAAACGTTTCTTCTAATGCTAATTTCATTAATTTTCAGCATTTTATATCATAACTTGATCAAGAAAATCTTAAAATGGCAAAAAATAATTCTTGAGTAAATGTCTAGTTCTTTGATTTTTTCCACCTCGCTGACTTTGAAGGCTAATTCTAGCAAAAGTAGACTGTTGAGTACCATTTTTTATTAATGATTCTGAAAGCTGAGTGTTGAGCGCAGTTTTTAAGCCTACTAAGAAACCATGAAGTAACCTGTTTACATTTTAATTCAAATTTGAAAATTTAGATCATGATCCAAAATACGTAACTTTTCACTTGAGACCAACATTTCCATAATTTTTATCAAAGTTACGATGCTGGTTTTATGTATATAAAAGTTCAATTCATGGCGATCTATTTACAACAAAAAAATATCAGAAAAGTCTTTTTTTTCTTAAAAAAATTTTGAAGATGTTCAAGTTGAAAATTCTCAGATTTCATAAAAAAATCATAACTCGGAAACCGTGAAAAATCGGATAACATACATGGGGGTGATTCGAATACCCCATGACATGAGGAACCTGTTTTTTTTATTGACGTCAATCGTCCGGCCACCCTGTATCTATTAACAGAATAATGTCTAAATAATTCATTCAGATAATCTTTCAAAAATCGTGGTTTTTCTTCCGTCTGCTTCTTCTGTTGTGTGGTTCCTTCATCACTTAAAATACTATTTAATACCTACGTCGGTTCAAGTCCCAACTAAGTTGCACTGAATTTTTTTTATCAATTCATCTAGAATGTTTGGACATAATAATAATAATTTAATCATTTTGACTACCCAAACTAAATTCTTTTTTATTATTTCAGAGGTCTGAACGAAACATTTGAATGGCTGTAATAGCGAAAGCGTTTGATATTCGATTCTGTTTTTATATTCGTGATTGATATTAAAAGAAGTATTTGTGCAAAATTCATCCATTTCGGGTGAATTTTTTCATTGCTTAGACATGTAAAAAAAAATTTGTGTTCGATTTTTTGGAAAAAAATTTTCACGGAACTTCTTAGAAAATTGTGTTCATTCAGAAAATAAAATTGAATTTGAGAACCGAAAAGAAAATCAGGAACATTGCAGATTTTCTGCCATTTTGTAATTTTTTGTCGGAGTTCGTCAACTTTTCTGAATGGAGGATCCAAAAATACTGAGATTCGACCAAAAACCGTTATTTCAAGTGTTATACACAACTGACCACACTCATAAGAATATTGCTCAAAAATTACGTTTAACACCCTGTATCTCGCTTATGTTTCGAAAAGGGGATATATTGTATAAGGCAAAAATGATTTCCTGGTGTTCTATACACGAATATACAGGGTGTTCCTAAATTGAAAGTACAAAAGAAGAGGGGAGATTCCTTAAGTGAGTTAAGAAAAAAAAGTCCATAACATGGGGTCGCAAACGTTCGTTTTCGAGATACAAAGTGTTGGAAGTTTGAACTTTTTTCAAGTTTTTTCTCATAGTATCTACACTTCACAAGATATTCAACTGAAATTGGCATAGATATTAATTTGAGAGTTTCACCACGTGACATGGCAATTTCGATAGAAGATCTACAGGGTGATATTTATTCTGGAACACTGCCACCTGTTCTTCTGCAGAACTTTTTTTTTGTGAGCAATGTTAATTTGAAAAAATGTGAAACGAGGCTTTGTTCTCATACTAAACTTTTCGGTCCTCTTGTAGTTTTGTCGTATCTACAACGATTTCGAGAAAAAAAATTTTGAACGATTCTCTCAAAATCCTCGTGAAAATCCAAATTATGATGAAAGGCCACTTTGTAAGATGTGGTGAATGAATTCAGTGTCAGTTTTTATGGAAATTTTCCTGATCTGTAGCGATGATCATAAAGATTAGAGAAATTAAACATATAATCAGCACATGTTTTTGATTAAAACTTTAACACCCTGTATCTCGAAAAACGAAACGTTTGCGACCCCATGTTTATGGGACTTTTTTTTCTTAAATCACTTAAGGAATCTCCTTTTCGTTTGACGTTCAATGTAGGAACGCCCTGTATATGTTTGTCTATATTTATGATGAAAAACCCTGTATATACAGGTACACTTAGTATCAATCAACTCTTCAAGAACACTTTGTATGAAAATTTTCAAGAAGGTTCGTCATAATCACAAAGCAATATGTGCATCGAACTTAAGATGCAAATATCCTGTTTAAATCTAGTTCGATTTAGGAGAAGAATATAATATACTTTGGTATTGAACAATAAACGTTCAGATTTCGTCATATCGGTCATAGAACGTAAAACGACCAACGTATAAGGTAAATAACCAGCACAAACACATCCATTTTATCTCAGGAACCGAGTGAAAGTGTTAAAACTGCAAAAAGACTGGTGGTATCTGACCTGCAAACTGGACTGTCTTCTGTTTATGTTGGACGACTTGGAAGCAGGATTATTTTATCGATATGGTTACGTGAAATAAGTCGAATAGGTGCATGTACAGGTTGTTCTTTACTCAGGATGATACAGGGTGTTTCAGAAAAAGTTTCCGTGAATCGGGGATCTTAATCCTCAGATCATTTTATGATATATAAAACACAGGGTAAAAATTCAAAAACTTGCCAGGGCCAGTTATGTAGCGACAATGGTGTTTTCAGAGAATATGCCGGAACAGGTCAATTTTTATTCGGAGGGGGACCCCTAAATTCTTAATAAGGAATAGGGATGAGCTGAATCTCAATTCGAAGAACATTTTTGTGACTCTCTCAAGAATCTGCAGGGCATTCATACTGACTGATCTATCCACTCTTGAATTATCTCTCGTACGAATGACCCACACCAGCACTAAAGAATTTAAGAAGAACACTGAGCAGGAGCTTTTGAGCGCTAGTTCATTGGTGGAGCAAGACTATCACATCAAAATTATTTATGGGACTTGGGATTGATACCGAATATATAAATGCAGAATCTCAGCACAATCGGAATTATATTCTGGAAATTTCAGAAATGAAATATGTAAAAGATAAATAATTACAAAAATTGAATTCTATGGGGGTGATGATACGATCTTCTTGAAACTTTTCTAGAACATTCAGTATATCAATCCTTCACTCACATAATAAATTTTACTCGAATCGGATATTTTGTTATGGAAATATAAAGATCTTCTTTTCAATATTCTAATTGGATATCTACGATTGTTTTGACACTATAGCCGCAAAATTCTGCATAAAAATTATGTACTTATATCAGTCTTCATGCACGAAAGAAATTTCACCCGAATCGGATATCCTGTTAAGGAAATATAAAGATTCTTCTCTTTAATATTTTCTATTGTTTTGTTAACAACAAAATTTTGCGTGAACATTCAGTATATCAATCTGCATACACAAAATAAATTTCAATCGAATCGGATATCTTTTTATGGAAATAAGAAGTTTTTTATATTCAATATTCCAATTTAATTTTCTATGGTTCTGTGTACACTATGGCCACAAAATTTTGCATGAGGCTTATTATGAGCATATTGCATGAGGCTGCAACATTTCATTCCGATTGGTTTCGTTTTGTCTGAGATATTGAGGAAAAAAATTTGAAAGGCCATATTTTATGGAACACCTGTATGATTTGGCTGGTTAACGGACTTAACCGAGGCATTTTGGCGCCGAACTCTCCCTGAAAATCTCAAGTAAATAGGATAATTTCATTCAATATTCCAATTGAAATAATAATAATAATAATAATAATAATAGTTTATTCTACCCAACAGGAAATTTCCCAATAATAGGGTAACAAATTGACTATGAATAATATAAAACAATTATTCAAACAAAATAATACATTCAATGCCACATCAATAAACAATAACCGCCCCGAACTAAAAAAACAAATTAAACTTAAGTTCGTCAGCAGCTTTGCACAATCGATATACCGGAGCCTGCTCGAGTATGTTGGTTCGAGGTTTTGGGAGTCGAAAAGTTGAAGTGGTCCTCGTTTCAATTCTTGGTACGCGAATGTCAATCCTGGACAGTAGATGAGGTGAATCAATTCTTCCACTGACTAGCTTTTGCGCAAATTTAGCGCACTGTCGCTTCTGTCTCTCCTGCAACGTTGAAATTCGCATTTCCCGCATGATCTCCGATAAATCCGCACCACGTTCAGGATACCTGCCGGTCTTTCTGTATTCGGCACACTTCAAGAATTTTCGATGAATGCGTTCAAGTGATGTTAGGTGGGAACTATATATCGGAAACCAAACCACGCTGGCGTACTCTAATTTGCTGATGACAAGAGAAAAATAGAGAATTCTGAGAACAGAAACATCAGGGAATTCTTTGGAACACCGGAACACAAAGCCCAAAGATCGACTAGCGGAGGAACAAAGCTCCTCGATATGAGGAACAAAGCTGAACGTTGAATCAAATAACACCCCCAAATCGCGAAACCGATCCCACTAGGAATAAGACAATTACCAATTGAATAATTGAAGGTGAGAGGATGTAAACTTCTTGTGAAAGTCACCTTAAAACATTTTTGTATATTCAAATTAAGTCCATTGCGCGAGCACCAAACATGAACTAACTCCAAGCTGGACTGGAGTAGCTCTGAGTCAGCAATTCCGCGTATCCTCAGGTAGAGCTTGAAATCATCTGCATAGGCCAAGGCTAAGCAACTGAGAAGAGCCAGAAGATCGTTGATAAAAATTATGAACAACAATGGTCCAAGATTAGATCCCTGCGGCACACAAGATGACAGACAAAATTCGAACGACTTGAAGCCATTATAAAACACATGACTCATTCTACCTTCCAAGTAAGACTTCATCAGGCCGACAAATCCCGGACTGAGGCCAAGAAATGAAAGTTTATTCAGCAACATACGGTGATCAACCGAGTCGAAGGCTCGTGAAAAGTCTGTATAAATAACGTCGACCTGACCTCCATCATCCAGAGTCTCCGCGATAAACTGCGACAATGATGTCAAATTCGTGACCGTAGATCTGCCCGCATGAAACCGTGTTGCATTGTTGATATATGTGGTCTAACATTGTGATAGATATAAGTGTATAAAGCTTCCTCATATACCTTTGCAAAATTACAGAGCACAGAAATCGGTCTATAGTTCTCTACTTCAGATTTATCGCCTTTTTTGAATATCGGGATTACTCGGGCTCTCTTCCAAATGGTGGGAAAAATGGAAGTACGCAAGCTGACAGAGATTATGTGATGTAGAGGCTCAGCAAGCACAGAGCTACAGTTTTTGATGAAAAATGAGGGGAGTTTATCATCACCAGCAGTAGTCTTATCAGGAAATTTATCCATAATAGATCTTATTTCATCTTTAGTTATAGAAGGCAAAACAACTGGAGGGTATTGGGAAAAATGAGTTTGGCTATAATCCCTGATTGCATCTGGCATACAAACCTTTGAAAAATGCTTTGCGAACAAATTGACTATATCCCTTGGATCGTCATGTGATCTTCCGTCGCTATGAAATACACCAGGAATTCTTGTGCCACTCTTCCTATGGTTGATGTATTTCCAGAAAGAGGAAGGATCCGACTCTAAATCGCCCTGCACCTCAGCCAAGTAATCATCATACGCCGAAGAAATCCAGACTTGACCAACGACCGCAAACGCCTGAAATCTTGGAGATATTTAGTTCTTCCTGTGGACCGCCATTTTGAACGATAATAATTCTTCAATCGGATATTGCGCTTCAAATCAGGAGTAAACCACAGTGGAAAGCAGCGTTTCCCAGAGGTATGAGTTCCAGTAGGTACATGGTCTTTTATGATCTCGAACAATTTATCATAGAAGTACCGCAGAGCGTCATCAACATTATTGAAAGTTTGGAGAATATTCCAATCAACGGAACCCAGCGACGAACACAAGGCCGGAAAATCAGCTCTCTTGAAATTATAAAAAGTGTTGCTGAGTGTTGGAAAATTTATTTGGCGTTCAAGGGAGCTTTGACTCGCGATCATGCTAAGCGCGGGATGATACAGATCCTCCAGAACAAAGGGCGACTCAGAATGAGCCACAGACACGTCAATATTGTCTCCTGCAAGGACTAAGTCCAGCAATTTTTGGTCTCTGTTGTAGATGTAATTGAACTGCTGCAACTTGAGGAGGTCACAGAAATTTTGAACAGCACCGACTTAGGACAAGGAAGTCCAACACTAAAATTAGGAACATTAAGATCGCCGATTAATAGGACCGTTTTTCCAAGAAAGCTCATCTCAAGGCAGATGTAAAGGTCTCGAGCTGAAAAACAGTAATATCAGGAGGAACATAAACCACACATAAGATGAAATCGAAAGGACAAGTACACTGACACAAAACCACGTCAACCAGTGGAACACGATCAGTCAAGAATTCAGTATTCAACGTTTTGTAAGAAATATTATCTGAAAGTGCAACCAGAACTCCTCCTCCCCGAGATCTGTTGACCCTGAGAAACTGTCTGTCACAACGCACCACACTATATCCCGGCGGAACTATCTCGCAATCAGTCACCGAGTCACTAAGCCACGTCTCACTGATACAAATAATGTCATATGTATATTCGCAGGCTGATTTGAAAAACTGAGGTAATTTAGAATTGAGCCCCCTGGCATTCTGATAATAAATAGAAACACCAGGACGCTCACCGGCCGAAACAGAAGAAATTATCCTGTTGGAAGACATTAGTTTTTCGAGCCAGAGCTCACTATCGAAGGAACACCTCCAATATGTTTAATCTTCAGACCTGTCTCACCTTCGGCTACGCGCAGCTCCATCTCAGTCTTTACGGCTTTAAACATCTCCATTTGCTGTGGCGTTCTGTCAGGAGTGATGAATACTCCATCATATTTATCTTTATTTTCTGAAACCTGCGCAACATAATATGAACCAGCTCCGGGGAAGATAAACGCACCTTTATGGGACGAGATCGTACCTGTTTGGTTGGATCGAATTTACCGAGTCTTATAGGAGTAATAGCAACCTGTTCAGGAATATTACACTCCTTCAACAGTGATTGCACCAGCGCCACATCCTCCTTCACCTGTTCCGACCTGCTAGAGCCCCTCTCGGTGCCGCCATGAAGTATTACATTACTGGCACGTTTTGTTCTCTCAACAACTTCAGCAATCACCTGTTCATTCGATGTTACCGGCGCAGGCAACCGTGCCACTGAAACATCCACCGCACCAGCCTGTTTCAGCTCGCGTATCTCATCCCTCAGCTCGTTAATTAACTGAAAGATCTTGGGGATCTGATGTAGCCCCTGCTCACACTCGTCACAGAGATATTTCACTCGTCTTTTGGCGTTCGAACGTAAGTCGAAACATTTCAATTCTGCGGCAGTGAGCTCAGAACAAGCGAGATGTACGGGTCTATTACAGCCATCGCACTTGACAACCTTATCTACCTCCACTTTAATAGTGACATTACACTTTATGCACGCCATTATGGGCATCAAGTAATCTTCAAAATATACTGGTGAAAAAAGGAAAAACAAGGACACTCTTCACAACGGCTGGGCCGATAGCCGGTGACTAACAGACACACAAGAGGGCCACCGGAAAACACAAAGCAGGAATGGATAGGTTACACCAGTATTAAATAATAAAAAACTGAAATAAAACTTCGCAACAAGATTTGAACAGTAATACCAAAAATGAACGTACCCCGTATACAAAGAACGAGAAACGCACACCAGCTGACACAGATAAGATAAATAACTGGTAACTAGGTACCACACGTGTCACCGGAGTTTAAATATAAACGAACCGAAATAAATATTACGAATTCAACAAAACAAAAGTGGAACAAACAGTGAATTATATTCCGAATTTAATATCAGATATAATGTATAGGTACTTGCCACCACTTCTGTCTCGAAACAAACCAAAAATACTAGAATTCACACTATAAAAATCGAATTAAAGGGGAGCGATCACCATTACATGTGTATGATATCATGAATAGTTAGTCATGAAAATAAAATAAAATTCTCTTATGGTTTCCCATTTGATTCTGGAGAATAAAAGTCTCTTCAAAATTTCGATACAGTCGATACTTTTCTCGGTAAAAATAAAAACTTACTAGCAGTTATGATCAATGTGTATTCCATTTCATCGTTTTAGTGTTCCGTAGAATGAATATTCTAAGATATTGTATGTCTATGACAGGAGATAAAAGCAAACGTTCATATCTGCCAAATGCAAATTCGAATAAACTACCATTTTTATAACTGAAAAATTTATTTTGTTACTGCAAGTAATTAATTATTAAAGAAATCGAACTCTTCTGAAACTGAAAATTGTAGAAAGAATCATAGAAATTTTTTTTCGTTCGTCAAAACCAATTTTGAGCATAACAATATTCATTCATACTGCTTGTAAGTTTTTATTTTCCCCGAGAAAAGTATCGACTTTTCCCCCCAGAATTGAAGGGGAAACCATAAGGGAATTTTATTTTTCAAAAAACTCTCCTACGAAAACAATTGTTGAAGGAAAATCATAAAGGGTTGTTATTTTCAACCCCTTATAATGAAGTATGGGATCAAAAAAAAGTGTAAGTAACATATATTTAATAAGTCATATTATGTATAGTTTTATGACTCAATGTTTCTTAGGACTCCTAAAAAAATCAAGAACTGTCAACTCGTCATCGCCTTCCAAAGGCTTTAACTTGGAAAGTTATCGATCTCGAAAAAAAATATATGAACTATAGTCCGTTCACGAAAGTTTGAGCGCATAGTAGGCGTTTGTTTATTCATCTGAAGTTGGCAGTATTTGCTGTCATAACTTAAAATAAAGTCAACGTTGCCGAATGTACCCGGTAGTTATCAGAGAAACTCTATGCAATACTGACAACATTGCGTATCAATCTGACAAGAAAATAAACAACATAACCTAAAAATTTTGATATACAGAGTGGAAGATGCCAAATTTCCATGGAAAATCGACGGCTCAACCTTTCGTAAACGGACTATACCCTGCTTATTTGCATCGAGGAATCACCTCCCTAAGTCTCTCGCATAATGCGCTAGTATTATATTATAATACTAGCGACCCGCCCCGGCTTCGCACGCAATTCCTACGTCCCGCAATTTTGAATCTGTAAATCTTCGAAAATATTCACTTAAATCATATGGTGTAAAGGGCCATATAGATCTATATTAAATGAACAATGTATTCAAGGTATTTGATTGGTTAAGGATTAATGCTGTATTGGTTAAATCGCTTCGAAATTTAGCCATTATTTGTCGTAAAAAGTAAATGACAAAAAAAGTTATTGTGGGTATCCATAAGAGATAGACATATCATCACGGACTTTCTGTAGACCTTTTAATGTGTACAATACTTAGTACAGTATTTTGATAAAACTCGTAGGGTTCAGCCTGCGTTTGCAAGTAAGCGGAAAAAAAAATTAAATTATTACGACAGCACATTAGAAAACTCAAAATAACAGTACTTCTCCACTATTTAATGGATGTTATTATACATATAAACCTTCCTCTTGAATCACTCTATGTATTAAAAAACGCATCAAAATCGTTGCGTAGTTTCAAGATTTAAGCATACAAAGGGACATAGGGACAGAGAAAGCGACTTTGTTTTATACTATGTAGTGATAATATAATATTTCGACGGCAATTAGATGCAAATGTTTTTTTGCTGGTAAAGCCATGTCATGGCAATCATTGAGTGAACAGACTAACAGTAACTTAAATAATAATGTATTTCACTATTATCTCATTATTATCTTTATATATCTCTTCAGAATACATACTTCCACAAAATACAGAGGAAGAAAGATTAAAACAATACCTATGTATACTGATGCGCAAACACTGACTTATCAAAAAGATATTAAAATTCGTAAATACTTACTCTTCGTTTCTGAGATGACTCTGATGTAATACCCAATCTGACTGACTCTTCCATTTCTCCAGTTTCCCGAAATCATCGTCTTTGTCTAGAAACACTAGCGCAGATTTTCTGTTTTATTAGCACTTTTCACGCCATCGGGATTTTATGAGATGCGGAGGCAGGTGAAGAAAAAAGACGTTTGAAAAAAGAAGTTTTCTTTGAGCCATTGTCACTTCATAATGGAGCACTGAATAATATCATAAGTGAATAAATACTGATCGAGTTAATAAAGAACATGCAATAGTGGAGAACTAATTGTATGGATATTCAATTACCTATGCCAATACGTAATATTATTCTGCTGAGAGAGGAAACCTTCGATCAAAAAAAAAATCACCAACAGGCCCAAGGTACCAACGAGAAATATCAATAGAAGACGAAAGGTGTCCAGCCCAATGTGGAGCAGTCCTGGGAGTGAGGCAACCCAACTTATACAGGCATAAAAATCACTGCAATCATATTCATCCCTTTTCGAGAAAAATTAGAGTACCAAGATAAGTGAATTACCCTGTACATATGAAGCATGTATAAAATTAGGGGGTTTCCAGTAGGAAGTGCACAAAAAAGTTAAAGTATTTTTCAAATGGTTGCTGGCATGTAATTCGCATCTATGCAAAAAAATTTAATAGCGAAGGCAAAAAGTCAATAATTTCCATAACACATTCATAATTTCAGTGGCATTATTAGGTTATCATCAAAAATTGATAATGAAATAGATTCCTCGCTCAACACTTGAAGAAACATTTTGATAGATAAAAGAAAATGAAACACTTGACTATACGAATGTAACATTTGGCGACCACGACAAAACCCTTCTATGACAAGCGTGGAAAAAGTCGCTACGTGTCACACAAGCAACGAAACCATTGAAAAGTTATCGGACCGTGTTATCTCTCGAAGAGGTGATCACAATTGGCCACCGAGATCTTTTTGATTTATCACCTTGCCACTTCTTCTTTGGGGCCACGTGAAAAAGAAGGTCCTCGCCAATAAAAAAAATCGTGAGGCTATAGAGAACCTAGGGCAGCCACTCTGCGATTTGATTATGGAAAATCATCGAAAGGATATGGTCCTGTAGCGTGGTCGGGTGGTCATTTGCTTGATGTTACCTTCCACTATAATGGCTTAGCTCTTCTTTATATGAAATAAAAACATCCGATCATTTATATTGAAAATGGCATTTTTCTTTGAATATCAAAATAAGACATCTTATTGGAAAACCCTATAAAGGGAGAAATGCTAGGATCTTTGAATGCAGGGATCAAAGCAACCATTAACAGTATTAAACTGTTGTTTAAATGAAATAGCGCGAAATTGTACTAACAACGTGAAGAAAATCACCTAAAATGGTAAAAGTTTCATAAAAATGAAATGCTTCCTAAACTATAAACCTTCTATTAAAATTATTTTTCACATAGCATATGACAACATTTCATTACTAGAAATCTCTGATAGCAATAATCTGAATAGTCACAAGACTTTTATCGCTTTTCCCAACACTTTCAATGGAAACTTTCGAATTCGGAGAAAAAAACGGGCATTTCGTACCTTCATTAAGTTTCCACAGAGTACAAGGTTACAGCGATAACTTATCTCTATGTTCTGTTCACGTTGTTCCAGCGATAATCGCATATCCGTTCTGGTTTTGAATCGGAAGATGAAGTGTCAAGTACGTCGATAGAAACATGAAAATTGTTATTTTTAAACCGTTTTTGAGCGCTAACGAGAGCTATATTGTTTTTTGTGTAATTTTAGAATTTTTAGCCGAAAACGGTCTCAAATGATAGGATTCGAGTCTCTGATGACGAATTCCTGATCAAATTCAATTCTGTCCGTGAAGCCGTCTGGCCGTTAGCACGATAACTTTCGAAGTGATTGTCCAAGAAACTTGAGATTTTCAAGGTGAGTTCGGTTCCCAAATGACCTCGGTTAGTTAACCAGCCTAATCGATCGGGGTGTTCCATAAATTATAGCCATTCAAAATTTTTGTTATTCAATATCTCAGACCACGTAACCAATCGAAATGAAATTTTGCGACAAATATCGATTGAAGTATATTCGAGGATTCTGCATTTCTAAAAAACTTAATAGGTTTTCACTCCCAGTCTCTGAAAAAGAAATAATTAAAAAATTTTAATCAAGGTGAAGTGCTCCTGCGAGAATCTTTGCATTTATTTGTCAGGAGCAAATTGGTCTTGAAAAAATTGTTAGGTTGAACTTTAAATGTCAATCAGATTGCAAATGAAAAATCAGACAATTCTGAAGATTTTACGAGTTTGTCTGAAGAAGGTGTCTGATCTATATCAGACACCTTCTTCAGCAATTGATCTAAAAAAATTGTTGCCTAACAGTAAAACTGAAAAAGGAAATAGATAAAAGGATAATGTAACGTTTCGGTGTCTATGTAACGTTTCGGTGTCTATACACCGAAACGTTACATTATCCTTGTAACGTTTCGGTGTCTATACACCGAAACGTTACATTATCCTTTTGATCTATTTCCTTTTTCAGTTTTACTGTTAGGCAACAATTTTTTTAAGATCAATTTGCTCCTGACAAATAAGTGCGAAGATTCTCGCAGGAGCACTTGACCTTGATTAAATTTTTTAATTATTTCTGTTTCAGGACTAGGAGTGAAAACCTATAAAGTTTTTAAAATGAATTTTGCGACCACATGCAAAATACTCATAATAAGCCTCATGCATATAAAATTTTGTGGCCAAAGTGTTAAACAGGATCCGTTCAATTGAATATTGAAAGAAGAATATAATTCCATAACAAATAATAACCGATTCTAGTGATATTCATTTTATAAATGAATCATCCGAACCATACAATTTATTTTTTTTTTTATTGTGGATTTTTTTACATATTTAATTTTTTTAATTATTTCCAGAATACAGGGTGTCCCATTACTAGACGTCAACCCGGAACCGGGTGAAAAGGCAAGTAATGCTGGTTGTATAAAAAAAAATCTAAGTTGCATGATTTAAAATAATGGGCATTTAAAAAACACGCAAAATTCCACACCCTGTGACAGTCTTTTCGCTCCTGTTGCCACAAATATCAACTTTTTCCAATTTTTCTTTGCTGTGTAACTTGAATAATGCTTGTCTAAACTGTAATAAAATTTTGATACCAGCTGCTCTAGGTTTCATAATCTCAGAAAAAAAATTCGAAATAAACAATTGCCTAGTTTCAACTGACTGTATTGAAAAAAAAATGTACTACGTAGGTTTGGCATGTTTTGTCAAAAGTTGGCGCATTTTAGTAAGGATTCCATAATGGTAAATACTTGTTTAATTGTAGCTGCCGTAGTTCAAGTTTATTTTCGATTGCCTTTGTATACACTTTTTCGTTAACTGCTTCCCAGTAATAAAGTCCAATTGATTCAAGTCCGGTGAACGGGCCGGCCACGAGATTGGACCAGAACGTCCGATCCATCTTCCGGGAAAAAATGTTACCAGAAAAAAAATTTCAGAGAAATTTCTCCGGAAAAATTTTTTCTGGAAAAATATTTTCTCTGGAAATTTTTTTTCTGATAACATTTTTCCCGGAAGATGGATCGGACTTCTGGTCCAATCTCGTGCCGGCCCGTTCACCGGACTCGAATCCATTGGACTTTATTACTGGGAAGCAGTTAACGAAAAAGTGTATTCAAAGGCAATCGAAAATAAACTTGAACTACGGCAGCTACAATTAAACAAGTATTATACCATTTTGGAATCCTCACTTAAGCGCAACTTTTGAAAAAACATGCCAAACCTACGTAGTACATTTTTTTTCAATACAGTCAGTTGAAACTAGGCAATTGTTTATTTCGAATTTTTTCTGAGAAGTAAGCCCTATTTATGAAACCTAGATCAGCTGGTATCAAAAATTTTGATTACAGTTTAGACAAGCATTATTCAAGGTTACACAGCAAAGAAAAAAGTTGGAAAAAAGTTTATATTTGTGGCAACAGGAGCGGAAAGACTGTCACAGGGTGTGGAATTTTGCGTGTTTTTTAAATGCGCATTATTAAAATCATGCAACTTAGATTTTTTTATATTTTTTCTGGCAGCCAGCATTACTTGCCTTTTCACTCGGTTCCGGGTTGACGTCGAGTGTTGGGACAACCAATATTATTTCCAAACATTGCCTAGATACCCACTTTAACGAAATCACACTGTATATTTCGCACGTTCGATATTAATATTTTTATCTCTGTATTTATCATCACATGAACCGAAACACGGTTAGAATTTCTCCGTACACAGAACGAAAAATCTACGTAAATGTAATGAAAAACATCCTTACTACAATGTAATTGGACATTAATTTTCAACCGATGCTCGATGTGATTGAAATGATGTACTGTTATTGATTGTCCGATGTTCAAAACATTATATTAATCCATCAGGGGCATTCAATCCAACACCAGAATAGTCATTGGTTCAATGCTCGAAACATTAAGATAATGCAAACGTCAACATTATCTAAACAACTCGGCGCATTGGTTCAATGCACGAGTACATTAATATAATACCAACGTCAACCTTATCCAAACAACTCGGAGCATTAGTTCAATGCTCGAATACATTAATATAATGCCAACGTCAACCTTAATCAAACAACTCGGCGCATTGATCCAATGCTCGAGTACATTAATATAATGCCAACGTCAGCATTATCAAACCAACTCGGTGCATGGTTCAATGCTTGATTACATTAATATAATGCCAACGGGTACATTATCCCATCAACTCGTTGCATTGGTTCAATGCTCTATTACATTAATACAGGGAGTTTCATAATATATGCGCAGGAGTTCAGGATGTGATAGCTCGTCCAAAATATGAACAGAAGGTCCTATTTACTTTACAGTTTAAAATACACCATTTCCAAGATACAGGGTGCTGAAATTGAAAAAAAATTGTTTTTTTTACGAAATCTCCGTACAGAAAATAGCTTTCGTGGGCATTTTTTAATAATGAAATAGTAATGTTTTGTGTTTTTCTCAAGTCTTAATTGGTGAAGGTTTCGAAGGGGTAGTGTGTTGTTCTCTCCCCAACTTCTACGCTTATGGGTGAGAGTACGGTTTTTGAGACACACCGGTTTGAACCGCCAATCCCTCCACCAATTAGGACTTGGGAAAAACAAAAATTCCGCAAAAAAAAAAAACAGCTTATTATTTAAAAATGCACACGAAAGCTGTACAATAACAGGTTCCGGAGATATTCGCAAAAAAAACAATTTTTTTCAGCAGCCATTATCTGGAAAATGGTGCATTTTAGAGGGTAAGATAATAGAATCTTTTGTTTATATTTTTGGACAAGCTATCACATCCGTAAGTCCGCGCATATATATGAAACACCCTATATAATGCCAACGAGAATCAGTCTAAAAGGATACAGGGTGGGTTATTTTGAAATTAACCCCCTCTGAATTCATTATTTTTAATCTTGAATTAAAAACTTTGTTGAAACAGTTTGTGATGTTAATGAGTTGCATACTTATTTAGGGAATAATGTTTGAACTGATCAGAATATACCAAAATACTCCTATTGCCTCACAATGTAGGAAAGTGGATGAAGGTGCATATTCGAAAATGGAAATAAAAGATCTATTTTTCGATGCAAAGAAATTTACTACTGTTTTTTCAGAAATTCACAAATTACATGTGTTTTGCTTGAACAAATTTGTGGTTTGAGAGCATAATAAAAATGTTTTTCAATAAAATGACCAAAAAATGACACATTCTGGTGAAAAACTCAAATTGAATAAGTAGTTAATTTTTCAAGCATATATCTACAGCCCTTATTACATGAAAAATTTGTACCTAACTCCATCACAGTATGTGTATACTTCTTGAATTTCAGTGATATCCTCACCAATTGCATAAACAAATGGTTGGATGGATGTCTTCTTGGAATTCAAGAAGTGTATCCATTCCTCAATTTCTTGTGTATTCCTTCCCAGGTAAAGAAAGGCTCGTTGGGAGTCTTATGGTGAACTTAATATTGCTTGATTTCCCAGCTACATCTTTTCTGACTACGCGGGTAGGGGTACAAAATACCCATGCATGCCCATAAAACTGCCGCATCTCGACCATCTGGAAATGAGCAAAATAAATTTATTAATAAATATATAAATAAATAACTGTAATTACGGCTTTATGTGATAATGAAATATGTATGGATATATTCTATGCATGCACATAAACTGAGAGTTTTTCATGAAAACTATTTTCGGTAAATTTTGACATTTCAGATAAAATTTCTCCAAGAGTTAAGAGTCCCATTTGATAGGAAATATTAATTCCTTACTGTGAGGAATTGAATATGAATGAAAAATTTCCTTAAGGGAGCGCGCTCACCAAATGTAGCATGCAGCACTGGCATGGCTCATAAAGTGGCATAAAGGATCCCGTACTAGTGTAATGGGAAATGGGATCTCGGTGAAATCGGCTGATTACGGGATCCTTTATGCCACTTTAGTGTGCTATGCCAGTGCTACGCTACATTGGTGAGCGCGCTCGAAACAATTGCCAAACAATTATGACACAGACACCCAATATGGTGTTCTGTGGTTATGATCAAGGCGCATGCGCACCAGTAACGTTTAGTTTTATCTGAAATAATTCCAAATAATTCCGAATAATTCCAAATAATTCCGAAAAATTCCAATAATTCCAAGCTTTTCACTAAAATTCCAGGGTGAAATACCCCTCGCCTAAACTGATGGATTACCCGTTCTTATATTCTGATAAGTTCAAATGCAGATATATGAAGGTACTCACCTTTAAATCTAGGGACTATCACACAAAAAAGACATACACCACTCGAAACGGCA
Source organism: Propylea japonica (assembly GCA_013421045.1). Lineage (NCBI taxonomy): Eukaryota > Metazoa > Arthropoda > Insecta > Coleoptera > Coccinellidae > Propylea > Propylea japonica. Next base: position 987 of record JACDNR010000942.1, on the reverse strand, counting down.
GGCAGTCAGCAAAATCTGCATTAAAACTCGCCAAAAGAAAATGGAAAACGCACTCACTGAAGCGTAAGCGTATAATGAACTGCATCATTGACTTCGGAACCTATCGTTCCCTTCCGGGGCTTCCGTCCGAATCGTCTAGTGCCCTGATATCGAATCTCAATGCTTTTGGCATTGATAGAATGACCAAATACATTGGGTGATGTACGATATGAATTATCATGATGGGTGAAGACATTGATCAAGTTTTCAAGCATTGAATTCGTAACACCAATGAATCGAACAATACAAAGAGTCGGTGATTCAATGTTCGTTGAGACTAGCCCCATGCAAAACGGGAATTATCCCAATGTATCGTCGTGATTGCGAGTACATTATATTGATGACTTGAAAGACATTACTACAATGTATTTTTTACATTGCAATGATGCATATTTGATCACGTAGATGTTTATTACATTGAATCTATGATTTAAATACATTGTGATAAGTCTTGAAATTCATTACCTCAACGAAACTACCGATTGGCCGATCATGAAGTTCATTATTCCAATCAATTTTTTGCTTTGTCCAATGAAATAATGCATTATAGTAAGGATATATGGTTAATCACACAAGAGGTGATTGATATAAGGCACATTTGTTTTTTCAGTGTAACTCACAGAAAATTTCACTAAACTTGCACCGCTTCATTTCTCACATTTCACCACAGACCGACGAGAAGCGAAAATGGGCAGTTTCCTCAGAAAAGCACGATACACCGTGAAAAACTCTAGTCAGACGTGCATTGTTACTTCTCCTGTTTTCATTTCGATTATCGAGTCAATATCGTAGAAAAATTGCAACGACAAATCCATGAAGTGCAAGAAATTTAAGTCTTTAGTTCTTACAGTTGGAAAGTTACAGGTACGACCGTTCAGTTTTTGACCTCGAAATTTTATGAAAATCCAACTGAATACTTGGAAATCATTTCCGACTCAAAATTGGAAA